>VDFB02008716.1:0-148809 GCA_007258455.2 Sequoia sempervirens | reverse complement strand
GGAAACTTAATCTAATGGTTGTTTTCAGATGTTCATGTTATTTAAATTTTTAGCATTAGGTTTTGTAGTCCAAAGAGTTGTGCAAGTGTCACAACGTGCATTCATAAAGAGTGACCTGATTTCAAATGCAACATTGGGGTTTGTTCCCCCCAAGACTGGTCGAGGCTCGGTGACATTTCTAGTTACTCTTAACAACTTTTGTTATTCAAATTTATTTTACTATGTTCTTCAAAAAAAGAAAGACAAATTATATAAATTTCCACATGTAGCCAAAGTACGTCAATGAGACTCGAAATCACATCCACTTAGAACAGAACAATACTAAAGTAGAAAGAACTCTAGCAGCCGAAAAAGTGAGACTAAAGTAGAAACATTAAACCAATAAACAAGAGCAAAAATCAAGCTATAGAGTACAAGGGACAACCCTTCAAGATGTGTCAAAAACAAATATAAAAAGTGTTTCTCTAAAATTTGAAACTAGTTTGCAACACCTAGTTTTTGACCTTGGTGTTAAGCCTTTTTATCATAGACTCCTATATCCAAGCAGCTAATGATCTAACCACCAAATTACTTTGATAAATGAGTAATGTCTCTTTTTCCAATCCATTCCAACACTTTTGGAAACTCCAACTTTCTTGGACAGTGTTTATCAAGAAGGTCGATTGACAGTTGCAGATAGTTTCTGAAGCCAAGATGAGTGCAATGGTATTTTTCATGTGTGGATCCAACAGTCTTGGAGCATTCCACACTTCTTGGAGAGGTTTGTCATCATTGGAAAGTACCAAGTTTCAAATAAATAGTTATCATATGCACTTTTAGTGTTGGTGGCAACGTTGAAAACCATATTTGGCATATTTAAATATTTTTCGTAACTTTTGGAGTTGTGTAGAAAATAATTAAAATATTAAATAGTTAAATATTTAAATTATCAAAAAGTAAAAAATTAAAAGACAATTTATATTTATAATTTAATTATTTAAAAAGATAATTTATTAAGTTTGGAGGGAAAAGGTGAATTTTAATTAAAAATATTTTTTATTACTCTTTTAGATTGGATGGAAAAGAAAAAAAAAATTATTGGGAAAAACAATTCGTTCAATCATTATCAAATTCTACCCTTGTTTGCAGAGCTTTGATCCAGCTTTTCCTTGAGGATGAAAACCCTCTCAATTTATTTAGAAATTAGAAGACAGAAACCTTCAAGTCCTTATAGTTGACTTTATAAAAAATTCAAATTTGTGCTGAAAACACAGGTTATTTTATTTTATCGGCTATAAAATTTGAATTATTTATTAAGTTAATTTCAAATCTGAGTGTGTAATTTATTTTTATTTATTTTGTTGGTAATAAGGGACCTGAATCAGGCCGTACATTTTGCTCATACTCACATTACCTCACCATCTCATGAGAGGACGTGGGGAACTGAATTAGTAGCAGCTCATTCAAATAAAACGAATCTTATCTTGGAGGCTGCATAGAGTCTGGAAAGCATAAATTAATTAATATCAATATCTGCTGAGCCGGCTTACCCTTTGAAAAGAGTGAAAGTTAAAAGAGAAGAGAATCACATTCCTTTTGGGCAATTGGTGGGCCAGCCGTACCACCTAATCAGCAAATGGAATCTCCAAAGAAGCTCAGGTTTTGTTTTTAACAGCTGCAGGTTTGAATGCTATAAAAATTGTTAGAGTGTGTTTTTTTGGACAGCAGCACTATCCCATTCCAGCCACCACCCATTGACTCTTAAGAAATCCTTTAAAAAAAGAGAATCGCAGATCACAGTCAACTACAGCTTAAGCAGGTTGAAGACTTGGAAATTGTTGTTTGGTTGTTTAGACAGCTGCACCATATGAAAGGAGGCATGGATATTTTATAGAGTATTTTGGAGGACTCACACCTAGCCGTCCAGCACAAGCACTTCAAAAGGAAAATCATTTTGAATTTAATTCATGTTCTTAATCAAGCTGCCACTACCTGCTGGGCACCTCAACCACTTCAGTGCTGCGGTCAATACAGCCTACAGCGGGTTTTTAATATTATTCAAATTTGAATAATTCTTTGATTATTATATCATGAATAATATTCTATTCAACGAAGAGTAAGTTTTAACCAGTCATCATTTATTTAAAAATTGCATCGGCCGGAAAATTTTAAGAAGGTATATTTCAGAACGCATATGGACCCAGTTTTAAAGCAGATCCGTCAGAAAGTTACCACATGATACCCAAGGGGCCTTGCCTATAGTTGTTTGGCTTTTTGTGTAACACCCTATGTCAGATGGTGGCTGATTTGCACAATGCGCCTTCCACAAACAAAAATATCTTGCAGTTGAGGCAATATTTTATTAAATTCAAACAAGAATGCAAGATCATACAGAAGGATAATAAAACTAGAGACCTGTATTGCAAATAAAACATCAATTAGAAGAAATGACACCAACCTTCTGACTCCTGAGCATAGGAAGATGGATCGTAATTAGCTTCTTTCTCTATTCCAAAGTATAAATATCAGAAAGAAATTAAACAATGATCGCTGGTTCTAATATTAATCGTAACTTCAAAACTTGCAATACAAGAAGTAATTTGCAACAAATATGTCAATCAATATGACAGATGGTTAACAGAAAAAGTCATGGATCATTCCATCCGTAAAACAAATCTCAATCAGAATTTGGGAAGTGCCTCCACGGACATTATAAGGCCTCAAGTGCACATATTTACGGATAAAATACATATAGAAATTAGTTTACATAAAGTAATAATGTGACAATCATTAATGTATCAGTCTACAAAACAAAGAAATCAAGATAAATGGAATTATTAGAAATAAGAAGTTAAAGTTATGAATTTGTGATATACCATATCTTTGGAATATGAATTAGTTGGGATAGGTGATGAATTCTTTAGATTTCAGCATGCAAACTAAACTAATAATTTCACATTTTAGATGTTTGTTTAGAAAAATATTATGAAATTTTCCAGCAAGTCATTGAGAAGATAGAAATGCTGCAATGGATAGTATTAGCTATGTAACAACTCATAAGATCTTGCTGTTTCATGGGTTTTGAGGAAGTTCAAGACCTAACTTTATAGCCTGAACTATGTAGGGGACTCCCGATCCCTATTGTTGCTGAATTTTTGTAGTCAAATGTAAGAAAGTGTTAAATCTATGAATTCTGACATTAATTTTTCAGTAATTTTGAAATTTTATCTAATGTATGTCCCTATATAATTTATTGTATTGCGTTTCTTTTTTGAATTTCTCTGATGCTTGATTGACAAAATTGCCAACCATTCTGAACTTAATGGCACTCTAATTTCAGAATTGATTATTGAGCTCTCTTGTTTTGTCACCATTATTTTATTTTGGTAAACAATTTAAATGTGTGCTTGACTTACATCTATGACAACACATTCATGCATGACTCCTAGTGTATCCATGTACATGGGGTTAAGATTTATACCTTTGAATCTTGTAGATGTGAAATTATAAGAGGTGGGATGGCAAAGTATCTCACTCCAATGGGGCCAACATTGCTTCATGTTAACCCAATTTTTGAGATTGGTCCTGTAGAACCAAGATTCTCCGAATGGTTGGTATTTGAAGGTATCAGTGTGGATGAAAGTGGCCGTCAGCATTACCTTGATGCAAGCATTGCATTTAAAAGAGCCGCTCTCAATGCTATTGATTATCTTTTCAAGTTCGGATATTCCAAAGAACAGGTCTGTCTATCTTGAAAAACTTGTTATAAGCATTAAGAAAATCAACAATGCATGGATCATTATGGTCATGTTTTCTGACATTGAATTGTTTTCCTGGCAGAGTTATTTGCTCTTATCTTGTTGCCCTTGTGAAGTCAGACTGTCGGGAATTGTTGATGTTCCAAATGCTGTTGTGACACTCGCTCTTCCTACTGCAATTTTTGATCAGGTTGTCCTCTATCGTACGTTACTTTTGTATGGACGTGCTCTCATTCTATGTTACTTTTTGATCCCGTGCTTTTGAATCTACAATTCAGCCAATTAAACTTTACAATGCTAATATGTTGTTTTATATGAAGTAATTCTTCGCTGTTTGGGTTTATCCTACTCTTGTTTGATTCTTTTTCTTCCGTCTCATTTTTTTTGATACTTAAGTTTTAGTTGTTACAGTTCTCTTTAGATATCCGAATTTTCTGTTTTAACTTTGACTTTCACACTGTTCATTCTTTGAGAATAATGTTATTTCTTCCTTTCTGAATGAAGGCTTGAATGCACATTATTATAAGGACCACAAACCAGTTTGTGTTATTGCATCAACCAGCATGAATGTCTCTTTATGATTATTTTCTTAGTCTGCATTGGTATCTGTAATAACAAGCAAATAAAACTAGCTATGCATTCTTGAAGGAAAGTAGAAGAAATTTCTGCCAAAGAATTAGTAATGAAAATTTCAGATTCCTTGTAGTGGAATAAAAAAGTGCAAGCTACATCTTCGTGTTTGTTCAACACTTTATGATCCTTTTATTTCTTTCAATGTCATGTTTACCAGCTCGTTGGCATTTGTCTTTACATGCAGGATATAAGACCACGGAAGGATGGTCCACCTACTGGACCACGTTTGATAAAGAAGGTTGATATGCCAACTTGTTCATACGATGGATCTCTTCCTATTACAAAGAACCCTGCTCCAATATGAATAATTTAGTACTTATTGGATATATAGTTGTGAATAGCTAACAATCAGATCTGCTGTATAGGAAAGAATGTAATCCTATATGGTTACCATGCAGAACTTGTTATTTGATGGGAACAGTTACTTTAGAAGTTTAAAATGTGAAAATGTACATCAATATTCACTCAATACTTCTGGATAACTGTATTATAAGTTTGTGTAATGGTGAAAATTGTATACCCATGCCCTTTTCCCTTACGTTTTGATCCACTTCAATTAGAGTGTCCTAGACTCCTAAATGTAGTAACTAGTTTACAAGTGCCATATTCGTGCATGAATCCAGCTCCTGACATCACCATATCTTGATCCCCTTTATCACTAATTCCCAAATATTTGATATTGATCCCTAGATCCCTCATTCATTACCCTAGATCATATCTGCAGTGCTACACCAGGTCACTCCTAGACTTGCAGATTTGAACCTTGACTTTTTTAAATTCAAAATTCAAATGTACACATTGCTGACCACTTTAATAGCTGCTGTGAGGCAACTTAGTGTACATTTTGTCGATTTGTGTGCTTGGTTGTATTTAATGAGTCATTTATTCATTTGAAATCATGCTGGAATGTGATAAGAAAGTCTAGATCAAAGAACTTAGAAGAGAATCTATTTTTGTTTTATTTGATAGTGAAATTATCCTAAATCCATTGTGCACTTGCTGCTTAGTTTCGATTTTTGCTCAAAGTCATAAAGTTGCTCCATTAGGGGTCCAACTAAGGAGAATTATGGGCCCCATACATGTATGCAATTGAGCATCTTTTCCCTATCCTTAAATATGTTTTTGTATTTGGAAAATCCATTTAACCAACACATTTCCCATAGTTGCCGCGAGACTGGTACCGATACTGGTACGGGAGACTATACCGGTACCGGTACAACATTTTTTTGAAAATAGGAGACGGGGGTACTTGGAGACGCCAATTTTTTTTTTAAATATAAAAATTAATAATATTTATAAAATCTGAAAATATGACATTGAACTTTCAAAACAATAGTAGTAGTGGAGTCAAAGAGTTCATACTTCAAATTTCATAATCAATGCAAAGTTGGGAGTAATCTCCAGGCAGCATACTCATGATTGATAGTCATTAATAAATTATTAAATAATAATTATTATAGTACAAGCCTATTTTTAATTTTTCAATTTTCAGATTGTTTTAGTTAGCATCACCATCACCGGTAATCTCCACAAGGGCATTGCCCCTGTTTAAAATCGTGGAATACATATTTTAAACAGGGGCAATGCCCTTGTGGAGATTACCGGTGATGCTAAAAAATAAAAAGTAAAACATAAAACAATCTGGATTTTGAAAAAATATGCATGACTGAGAAATGAAAATATTAAATAAAAAAATCGTCGTTCAGACTTTCAGTGCTTCACTTTTAAATAAAAAAATATTAAAAGTTACTATCTTCAGCCTTTTAGTGCTTCAGTTTTCTTAGCCGTCGCCCTCTTCCTCAGTCGCGTGCTAAAGTGTCGTCGCTCTTTCTTTTAAAAATTGTATATTAAGTATTTTTAATATGTTTCTACCTTTAAAATGCGTGATTTTTGATGGGAGACGCGGGAGATTTCGCGGGAGACACGATTTTTGGGATTTGGAGACGTGGGAGACGGTGGGAGACGCGTCTCCTGGCTACTATGACATTTCCATCTATTTCTTTTATATTAGGATTATTATAGAGAAATTGATTGTTTGTAAGTAGGAAATGGTAGAATGAACTAATTATCTGATATTGGATTAGTTAGGATGTTTTCCAAAGTTGCTTTGTATTTGTTTTTGAAGGTTTTGGAGTTTTGTTGTGTTGTACCCAAACCAAATTTTTTGCTTCATTAAGGCATTTTGCTTAAAATGGTCTAAACCTTGTAAAAATGATGTCAAAACATAGTTTTTGGGCAATTCAAGTATGCAATTTGGGTTAGTTTGATGTCAAGAAGATACTGACAAAATTTGAAAATTAGAGTTTTTGGACCCCTGTTTTTAGGTCAAAAACCCTAAAAATTGAAACTTGTCAGAATTGAATGAAAATTGTTTTGATTGGCTTATTTCACTTCACGATCACGATGGTGAAGTTAGATTCAGTTAAAACTCAGTTTAAGTCTGGTGGGTAGTTTTCGCTTTTTCAACTAGAAAGTTGGGAACTTCGAGATCGTCAATGGTAGATGGCTAGATACTAGGTGTTGAAATCTAAGCTTAAAATGCTCAAATGAAGAATCTATAGTGAGAAAGGTGCAAAATGATGCTTCATCTCAGAGGGGATATTTTGCCAAGATGAAAATCATCAAAAAAATTCTAACTCTGGAGCAAAAGCGCATATGGAGGCCAAGGGCTCCCAAGGTTTCAAGGGCCCAAATCAACTTTTTTGGATTTGTCACTTCCAAGAGGTCTTCTCTGGAATCCTATCAGCTTCACGATAAGCGTACTAGCTAGTCCAAAGATCTGTCTAACGCCCGAATTTGTAGATTGAATGAAGAATTAACAAGTTTGAAAAATGGCTAAGTCTAGAAATAAAAGAGCACCTAGAGGCCAGGGGCTCCCAAGAATTCAAGGCATCAGATGTTAGTTTTTGCATTGACTATCTCCAGGATGATCTTCTCAGCTTCAGCCCAGCTTCGCAATGGATCTGTTAGCTAGTTTGTGGGACTTATCATACGACGACAACGGTTGAGTGAATGGACACGTAAAACGGAGGTTGGGCTAAAGATCACCAAGGCAAAGCGCCTCTGTTGACCAAGGGCGCCCATCATTTTGGGTAACTAGATGTGGTTTTCAGAGGCTATCTTCTTCAAGGCATCGAATCAACATCTTGTTAGCTTCGCAGTGAAACCAGTTACAAGTCTATGGGGCCTGTCTAGCACCTAATATAGGAGATTGAACGGGAAATGAGGGAGATGAAAAAATGACTAACACTAGAAGGAAAAGCGTGCCTCCTAGCCAGGGGCGCCAATCTTTTTGAGGGACCAAATGAAGGTTTCTGACCAAATGATACATAAGATGTTTGTCTCATACTCGATCAAGCTTCGCAATGCCTCTGTCAGCGGGTTAATCTGAGTTGTTGAATTGTCGGAATCAGGAGTCAAACATAAGGTCTAATCTTGGTCAAAATGTCAAGGAAAAAGCAAAAGCACCCCTGGAGGCCAAGGGCACCCAAGGTTTTGGAGCCGTGAATGCAGTCTTTTTGGTAATCTTAGGTATTCATCATGTCCGTGTTACATCCAGCTTTCCGTTGCATATCTCAGTTAAGTCAGAAGACGAGTCAGTAGCCTATAGCTGGAGTTGAAGTGGATTTTTAGCCAATTTGTAAAATGGCTAAGTCTGGGAACAAAAGCGCCCCTAGAGGCTAGGGGTGCCCTTGATTTTGACCCATCATATGATGAAATTTGGAAATGTGCTCTCCAAGAGCTCTTGTGTAGAATGGAGCCAGCTTTGCGACGAGCCTACCTTTCAATTCTGAAGTTTTTCCAAACGTGAGATGTGAGGAGGTCAGAATCACCTTCAAAGTGATGAAAAATGTTGAAAATTTGACTAGGTTTGGAGGCAAAAGTGCAACTTTTGACTAGGTGCACCCTGAATTTTGAAGCCTCAGATATCAGAATTATGGATTGCAGTCTCAAGGAGTGTTTTGTCAGTTTTGATCTTTCTCTTCAACGAAATTGTTAGCTAGTCAATTGGACGTGTCAGTCAATCAGAATCAGTGGTTGAACATGGGCTTCGGCAAGGTTTGCAAATCCAAATTTTCATAAAATTGGTTAAGTCTGGAAAGTGACGCCTAAAGTCAAAGGTTTGACTTTTGAACTGAAGATGACTAAGCGCCCCATAATGATGGAGTTTTTCAAATGGATTTAAATATTATTTAATGTTTACTTCAATTGAACTTAAATATTATTTAATTCAATTTACTTTTGCTTGCAAAAGGGGCAATTTGTTTTGCATGCAAAGTTAACTGAAAGTATCAAAGTTGGTGCCCTTTTTAAGGTTTAGTTTTCATTCAGTTAACTATTTTGGGGTCCAATAAGATGAAAGTCATACATTTTTGGGGTCCAATGAGGGTGGTGCTTGATTTGCAAGCAAATGGGATGATTTTATGCTTAAATTTATCTATTTAAGTCATTATTGTCGCCATTATTCTCATAACAGGTTCAAGCAAAGGCGATTTTCTTGAGCAATTGAAGATTCGAAGGTGCTTTGAGTTCAATTTTTCAGTGCCAAGTCCAGATTGTTTAGAAGATTAATTTTCCAGAGTTCAAATTTTTAGTGCATGCAAAATTCATTGAATCTGGTTTGAGTATAGGTGACTTTTTGAGGTAGAATAAACAAACTTCTATCTTCTGTCTAAAATTATTCTATTCTCGTCTTAGGTATTCTTTGCATGTCAAAGAAAATGACAGAATTTTCAAAATCCGATCATCCAGGTTCACATATTTCAACGATAGCAACAAAACCCATGTCTTAGATTTTTTTGAAAAAATTGCCCCGTTGCTTTTATTCTAAAAGCACTGTGCTTTTTTCTGAAGGTTCCTTTGCATGTGAGTAAAAAACACATATTTTCCAAAATCAAGTTATTTGGGTTACCTTAGAATTCCATTGCCTACAAAACCCATGTTCCAGATTTTCTCGAGAAAAATGGCCCCGAGAAGCTCTAGAACCCTTGCTTTTTCTCAACTGAAAAGTCTCTGCATGCCTTGCTAAAACTCACTTTTTCAAATTTTTGTTGATCTAGGTTTGCTTAGAATTCATTTCTCTATAAAACCCACGTTTCAAAAAAATTCTGAAAAGTTTTCCCGCAACTAGCTACTTTTAGCCTCATCCAGAGCTTTTTCAGCCTTTTCTAAAAGTTGTCCGAACATACCCGACTTTATAGTGAAAAGCCTTGATTTTCAAAATGCAGTTCAACCCTATAGATTATACGACCAAATTAGTCTTGATGCATGACTTTTTGAAAACTTTGCACACAGACTTGGACTGTGTCTATCCAGTGGTCAATCTGAACACATTGGAAGGCATTAGCAACAATACATTGAAGAATCTTGAGCGTTCCGGGTTGCTGGCAGCAACACCTATTCCTATCACAACTTTCAATCTCGAGTTTGTTCTTGCTTGCATCAAGCACTATGACTCGTCTATAAGACAAATCAGATTAGCTAATGGGAGACTCATTTGCAGCCTTAAGCCGAGGGACGTGGAGAAGTGCTTTGCTATTCCTCGTTCAGACAATTTCACTGTAGTCATTGAGGCTTGTGATAAGATATGGTATAAAGACAAAGAAAGATCCCAGCAAAAGGTTGCTTAGAGATGGTTAAAAGTATAGAATACCAACATGCCAAAGAAGGTTGGTCGCGGCGAGTTCAAGGATAAAGTTGCTATTTTGATTACTTTGCTCAATCGGGTTACGACAAGAGGAGGCAAAAGGAAGTTTCAGCTACGAAGCCGCCAGAGGTGATTTCTTCACTACCTTCTACATCACAATTAAAACCCCGAGTGAAGCAGAGGAGCAATCTAACTGAAGAGATCAGAGAATGCATCAAGGCAATCAGAGATGGTGATAAAGAGTTGAACATGCAGGTTATCATCGTGGATAGTGTCAAAGTACCAGAGGATGAGGCAATTGACCAGTTCCTAGACGAGGTGTTAGAACATGATGATCTAGAGTGATCCGTCAATTGGAACCTGCAGTTATTTTTGAGGATAGAGTCAGGAGTAGTAGTTAACTCAACCTTCAGTCTTGAGTTCTAATTGCTAATTTCATGCACACACATCTCATCCTTGGAGTTATCTTCACAGGAGTTTAGACTTTCAGTTAGGAGTAGTTATCTGATGTTAGTTATTAGTTATTTTTATTTCAATAAGGACTTGCATGTTGCACATGTCCAGTTCAGTTGAATCCTGTTTCAGTTAATTGATGGTAGTTTTCCAATTAGCTGTATAGTTTTCTTTATTAGGGTTTAGCAATAAAAATCTTGCATGCTTGCAAGACTGTAGTTGACTCAAGGTGATTTTAGGGCTCCCTACACCTTTGATGTCTATAAATAAGAGCACTTTGCTCATTCGTAATTAACTTTTGCACATGATAGTAATATATGCTATGCCACCTTGCCTGTAATATTGTTGTTCTGTATCTGTTCACGAGCTTTTACTATGATAATAAATGGCTGTACCACCTTGCCTGAATGTTATTCTTATGGTATTTGTTCATCTTAGTTAAATGGAGTTGCTAGTTTGATCATTTATTGTGTGTGTGTCTCACCAATGCAATTTGTTGTCCTAGTTGGCTATCTTATGTTGTGTTTAATAGTTGTTCTTTCAATCTACGCCTTGGATAGTGGTTCCTCCTCCTTGGAAATTTGGGAAGAAGAATTATCGTTTTAAGTGTTGTGCCTAATAGACTTTATTTCAGCCTACGCTTTGGATAAGGGTCCCTCCTCCTTGGAAATCCTGTTGTGGAGTTTATCGTAAAGACATTCATGCTCCTTTTTCCTCATGCTCTGTTTTCTTGAGGAGATTGGATAGATTAAAGCTTTTAGTTTAGTTGTAGTTAGTGATCTATGAAACCAAAAAATCCTTAGCTGCAACGTTTTTGGTTTTCTTAACCTTGTGCCTCTTCCAGTTGAGACAAAAAAGATAGGAGTTAGATTATTTTACTTTTTCACATAAATCAGCATATGAGGGGGCTTCCCCTCCTAATTTGAAGAGCAATCAATACACACTGTGCATAGCTGTCCATACCAACTCACACTCCAAAGGTGCTAATTGTTACGCCAATATGTTGAAGACACATTCAATTATGGAAGTTTGTTCTATGCAAGATGTTGGCTTTGTTTTGCAAGCAAACTAAAGAATCCTAAATGTAAACAATGCTAGTAGTTAGGAAATATAAACAAAGATTAAATGTAAAGAGCAAGAGAAAGGGGACAATGTAACAAGAACAATGTCACCTTGAAGCTTTTAGAAAACACCAAGATCAATGCTACTTTGTCTCAAATATTGGCATATGATCTCACAAATATTTACTCAAAATGGAATAGTAGTCACATGAAAAATGACTTGTAAACCTTCACAAAATGGCTATGGAGTTTGCTAGTATTTTTCTTTCAAAAGATAGAGCTTTAAAAATTGCTTTTGAAGTGGTAGAATGAGCATTGAGGTTCAAAATTGGAAACAAAAAAGAGAAGAGGGGTTGCTGCTCAATTTGCATGCAAAGTCATTACCTTCCTAACTATCAATGAGACCAAGGGAAAGTAACGCTTAAACAACCACTGGGTTCATGAATTTTTGTGGGACGTTGGCATGTCATGCAAGCATCCACACATTGCACTCTCGTCTGAGAAAATTCAATCCAGAAAGGATGTGTAAGGTATAAATTGTCACAAAATAATGGAGAATATGACCTCAAAGTGCTAACATTTTATATTTAAATAATTCATATCAAGATGCCAAAGTGAGGACATGATATAGCGTGAAATTGCAAAGATGTGTAATTTTTGACATTACAATATCATAGATAAGCACAACCACAAATATTAAACAAGAAATTTGGAAAGCCCACATCCAAACAACATGAATCTACAACACAAGTACAAGCATCTAAAAGGATCTTAGGCTTGTCCAAGAAATATAAACCAACAAAAGACCAATTTGACAACCATCACCATATACATGTATATTGAGGAAACAAGTTGTCTAGGAGCTTTTTAATTACCAAGGGGCCAACTCCATAACCCACTAGTAATTGAAATCATGGACCCAATGTAAGCACTCCAAAAGGTAGTCAACATAACAAGTGTTTTCCTATGTGACTAGGAAGCCAAAAACAAGCACCCAACATGAACACTTTTGCTACAAATGGTCATGTACGATAAGGAACACATCCACCATGCTAAAGGTAGTCCTACAATACCAAATAGGAGCTCTAGGACACAACCACACAATATGCAAACATATGAGTAATTCAAGATCTTCCACCTTGAGCATCTAATGCCCAACATTAGTTCCATTGAACCTCTCAGCCATTCTACTAGTGCTTGCCAAATTGTTTCCTAAAAAGTTAAACCAAATCCATTACAAAATCCCAATTAGACAAAGATCGATAATCAATTAATTCCTTCATATAGATTCCCACAAACTTGCCAAACTCAAAAAATTGAAATGAAAACTTCAATACCATGGATCCATCACACATAATAACATACAAGTATAGGCAAACTGCATTCAATTGATAAAACCACTTCAACTCCAATACTAAATGTTGAGGAAACTTTCTCACAAAGCCCCTAACAATTAAACTTAAAATAAAGCTTAACTAATAAACATGTAGGTATTTCCACATTAACCCTTCAAATAGAATATCAGTCATCAAACCTACAAAAATTCCAACAAAATTTTCACATGTAAACAACACTTAGAAGAGAAGGAATGAGTGAGAGGATCAAAACAACCATAAGAACAAAAATAACATTGATATTCCCTAGAATAACCCTTTTTGAAAAAACTCAACCTCCAAAGCACCACACATCTCAACATATTACCAAATAAATATGGTTACAATACATTCATAGAGTTTCTCGATGCAATACTTTAATGAGACCAACATCTCTACTGTAATAGAAATCTAATAGCATAACCTTGTAAAATGCATTCTATAAATACTCTATCTCACACCTCCAATATACAAACTTAAGAAAACCCAAAAAATCACAAAAAACCAATACCATGGGCCCAAACAAGGTCTTAAAATACTATGGTATGGATTCTCACAACCCTCACTTGTATGGAGCCATCTCAAAATAGAAAATAAATCTTAAACATATTTGACTTCTACCATCCAAGTCGACATATGTGACTCCCAACCACTCCCCCATGGATAACTAATTACATCTCACCCACTAATAATGGAATATTCTCTTACAAGTCCACTATGTAAACCCTTCATTAGTGACTCATCACAAAAAAAATCTCTATCTTCAGAGAATAATTATCCATGTCCTCGCCCTTACATGGGTTTTTTATTTTTCCCCTTCCATGATTCTTGGAGATACCTAAATAATTAACTGTCTATGAACAATAATTTGTATTAGACCTAAGGACATGCAAGCTGAATAGCACACCCAATCCTAACATTTATACAATTACATATCAACAATTAGCACTCTTGGGCTAGATTTGGATAATGCCTTGACCCCTATCCATCCCCATTTACTTCTATTTACATGTATTCCCACACATTTGCTATTCAACCCTCATTTATTATATATCGTTCACACTTACCTCAATACACTTGATCATTCCCTCGGGATTATCATTTCACTACCCAAATTCATTTGGACACCATATGAGAGCAGTCCCTTAATGCATAAGATTGAACCTCATTCAAATCTTTGAGCTTGAATTCCAATTTTCACAATCTTTCTTATAAGGTTATAAGGTTATGCATTGCCTTAGTACACATTTGTGTGACATGTTATGTCCTATATTTAATGACATCCAATGTGCAATGAAATCACATAAGGATTTTTGGAATAAAAAGAATATTTAAAGTACACTTTGATTATCTAAGGCACAAAGAACCTCATCTCCATGTAGGCCTCTTACACTTTGATGAATGTTGTTTTTAGATCTTTGCTCAACATAAAGTTAGCCTGTCCAAGGGTCTAAACTAGGAGAACTCGACCCTAGCAAACTAACAAATTAGTCTAAGGTGTCTATAAACATCATAGTCCTTACAAGCTTATCAAAAAATAGCAATAAAGGCAAAAAAATCAAAATTCACATTTTGCTAGTTCAAATCCACAATGCTGGAGAATGGACCTCAAGGTTTTTTGCACCAATTTAAATATTTAAATTATCAGATTTATTACTAATTATTTATCAACCCATCTCTAATTTATCTAGGTTAATGTATGATCATTGCACCTATTAATTTATTAATAATCTAAAATAACTTCATATTAATAAAATAAAATTGTTGGCAAGAGGGAAAAGGGGAATTATAGTCCAGAGATATGCACTGTAATATCCCCTATGTTGTTTGTTTATAGCCCAGAGGATGCAGTGAGACAAAAGGGTGTTTGCAGAAGGGGAGCTATATCTAAATACATTACATAAGTAACTTAAAATAAAATATCTTCATTCATAATGCATACTATATATATAACAAATACAATGGTAGATCTTACTCTTTGCTCTGTATTGTCATTGTCTTCACATCATACTCTATTCTATATCTATATTCTTATCCGATGTCTCCTACATTTATTATATATATTTATACTATATTTCTTAAAGAGACATGACCCTTATAGGACACGTCTTACTTAGTCTCCCATGTCGGCCTCTAGTTCCACAAGTCCTATGCGGTAACTTGCAGTAGCTTTTAGCACTACCTTGTACCTTGCTAACATCATCCCCCATTTAAGATGATGTCTTGTTCTCAAGACATGTTGCTCAATTCCCAAGGAGAATGTGTTTGTAGATGATTTTCGGCTGTGTAAGTGTAGTGTCCCATTGTTGTTTCACTTGTTGTAGGACATTGATTTGTCCTTGCGTGCTTATGCTTTTTTCCTATACCTATGGAAGATCAGTGAGTATATGTATCTGCTATGTTAAATTCTTTTCCTCCCCCATGTCTCCAATTAAGTGCGCCAACTTGATGTTGATTGTCTCCCTAAGTTGTTTGATCTACATCTTTATTTGTTCTCTATGCTCCTAGACTTGTTGCAGCTGAGTGTGCAGGTTCTCTATATGTGCTCTTATTGTGCCATCCATATCTTTTAGTAAGGATCATATGAGGATGCAATCTGCACTATTTGGGCCTCTAGTTGTGTGATATGATCCTTTTGTCCCATGTAAACTCGAAGTACCTTAATACCTTGTTGATCTATACCCACCGGTTAAAAATTTAGCGGCCAAAAGGTCAGCTTGCCAAGACTTCTCGAAGTGTCTTCTGGAAGTACATTCACGCTTGATCCACCATCAATAATTGTATTGGTGAGATTCCTTCCAAGGATCCCCATATTCACCACCACTAGTTTCTTTGTCGTGTTAACTATCAGTAGCATTAGATCAATCACTTGGTAGCTCGATAGCGGAGGTTTAGTTATTGGTTCTTCATTCTCACCAAGTTGCAATTGGGTTGTAGCATGCATCATCTCATTCTCCCTCAATACAATATTTCAAAGTTTAGGAATATAATAAATCTACTACTTAAATTGGTACAATAGCTTGAAGTACTTTTTGTGCAATATTTTTCTCAAATTTTAATTGGTTTGTTATCGTACTTGCATTTGCATTTGAGTGGTGTCATTCGTTGTCCAAGCATTCTCCACTTTATCCCTTGCTTCACTAAGCCTTTCTTTTTTGTACGTGGGTCTGAATACATAGCCTTCTTTTCATGGGCTTGAGTAATGGCCAATATTTCATTATGCCTTACATAAATCATATTGACACTAGCCTTTTGCTTTGGAAATTTGGTGTCTTCGTGGTTTCTAGGTCCACATCATTTGTACAGTAATTGCACTTTGTCTTGCTTGTTCTAGAAATACCTCGCAAAGTTTCCCCATTTGCTACATTATCAGAATTGTATGATAGGACGTCTTTTGGGATCATATTGTATTTGGCTTTGTCCTCCTCTTTGATTTTGATAACTGGAGATGTATCATGTGGCATCAATGGAGTGGACTCCTCTCCTTGTGTACTCCTAGTCTTCATATTCTATGGGCACTCCTTTATTGAATGATCTATAACCTAGAAAATTTCACAAAACCTCTTTTTAAGACAATTACCTTTTGTGTGCCCCTCAATTTTGCACTCAGTACACCACAATTCATTAGTTTCTTTATTGGTTTCTTTCTTTGCCTTCAATTCTTTAATCATCTGGAGCATGTCCCTTTGAAGGGCTTGTATCGTTCTTGATTTGTCATCACTATTGTCATATGAACTTCCATCTTCCTTTAGTTTTCTTTTACTACATGACGTTTTATCTTCACTTTCAATGTCCATTGCCCAATTGTAGGCTTTGACATACGATGACATAGACACTACTTTCATTTTCTTCCTCAACAAAGGAATTAATGTTTTGATGAGCCATCTTTTCTTTAGTCCATGGATTAGCTGGATTTCCAATTTCATTGGAGTAATTCCTTCAGCCTACAATTATAAGCTAGTACGTTTTCATGTTTTCCTTGCTTTGTGTTGTATATCTCTACTACAATTTTGTTGTCTCTTAGAAGTTTGAATTCTTCTCAAAATTCTCTTTTTAATGCATCCCATGTGGCTTTTTGCACTATGTCTAATTTTGTATACCAATCGATCGCTCTACCTCTGAGAGCCGCTAGAAATACTCTCGGCCAATATACTTTGTCATCTTGACCATTTTCCACCTAGATTGTCTCACACGTCTTGCAATGTCTCATAATATTCTCTGACCCATTCCTTGTGAACTTTGGATTTTTTTGCCATTTCACATTCAGTCTTGTTGGAGGAGACACCATCTTACCTCTCCAATGCACCTTCTGTGATGATAACCTATTTGAAGAGTTTTGATTAGTACATTTTGGTGTGTTCCCTACACTCTCAAACACGCCACAATCCTCTACTTTTCCCTCTTCAGTGTTTGTCATCCTCGAGTTTCCTTTGGGGTCCTTTCGATGCTCCCTTTGTCTTAGTGTTTTATGCTTTGATCTTCCAATGTCTGGTTCTTCCATCAATGTCTAGTGTTTAATCCGGCATATGGTCTTTGTCAGACCGTGGGTAGGTTTTCCCTCGACTTCCCCTTCAACCGACTTTAATGGTACAAATAGTTCTTTGATGGTTGGCTCAGCAATTTCTCCCTCACCTTCCCTTTCTCTCGACGATGATGGTCCCAAAGGTTTGTCAATGACGAAATTGATGGGTTCTCCTTCACTTTCCCCTTTGTTCGATGTTGATGGTACGAAAGGCCATCAGGTTTGGTTGACGAGGTTGGTGTATGCTTCTTCGGGGGCTGGTAGGTGTCGTGTTAGTTCTTCCTACTCTCCCTCTGTGCATTCTCTTGTCATGAAAGTTCTCTTTCTCTCCCAACTATGGCTTTTTCTCTTGGTTGGACTTGGGATTTCCTTCAAAAACCCTTCACCTTCTTCAACTTCACCTCTCAGTCGTCTCCTTCATTGTCTTTATTTGATGATCCTTAAAGATTGTCAGATCTCTTGATCTTGACCACATTGTGGTCTCTTCCTGCCTTTATTGCGGTCTAAGGGCATGAATCTCTCAAATCTGACTTGATTTCTTTAAGGCAACAATGTAGAATGTTTGTTGGTCTATCTGATAAATTAAATACATAAATTGATAATGGAGATGACATTGCATACCAAATACATGCATAAAATATATCTTTATTTTCTCATGAAATTATTATAGAAGAAAACTAGAGATGATCAACCAAGGATCAAAGTCGATTTGACTAGATCATACTACTCTCCTTGGCGATACACGATGTATTTAAAGGAATTGACGGTTGCCAAAAGGAACACAACCATTAACCAATCAACACTTGTAGCTACCCACAACTAACAACCAATTAATACATATTTAGATAACCATTATTATCGAAGCACAATAATAGACATTACACACTGACTATAGTGGGTATTTGTATTTTCTATGTTGCATTATTTTCCTCCCCCATGACTACAGTTAAGTGCATCAGTTTGATGTTGATTGTCTCCCTAAGCTGCTCGATCTGCATCTTTATTTGTTCTCTCTACTCTTGGACTTGTAATTCCAGTAATTCAGTGCATAATTAAGATCTAAGAGCACTAATACAGGATCCTCAGAAATAGAGGAAGATGGAATGTCTTTAAGGAATCGTTTTATCAAATTGTATTGTTAATTTAGATTTCCTTAATGTAATACATTGCATTTGTTGTGTGTTATTGATTATTGTAATCCATATATTTTCTCACACATAAATTGGTGCCCACCATGGGGCCTAGCCCTTGTTATTTTAATATTTTTCTGGAAAGTATGCTTTACAGGTTCGGACGTGAATTTCTCTAGTGCAACTGTTGATTCTTTTGGCACACCCGAAACATTCTCTGATGCATTCACCGACTATTCCGGCACAACAACGTGTTTCTCCGGTGCATCCATGCCATTCTATGGTGCATCAGGGGGTTTCTATAGCGCATTCACCATTTTCTATAGCACCTTTACTGTTTTCTGTAGAACATTCATTAGTTTTTGTAGCGCATTTACCTTTTCAGTGCATTAGCTTACTATAATGGCGCATTTGATTTTCTTTGCAAATTTCTCCTGGGTCTGAAAACTAATAAATGTTTTTCTGTTGTGCAGGCTTCATAAACGCTGTCAGAGACTCTGCTGAAACTCTTGAACGCTGTCAAAGAAACATTTAGTGCAAACTACTGATAAATTTGATGCAAGGGTTGGAGTGATTTATTTCCTTTTTGCTTAATTTAGGAATCTAGACTAATTAGGAAGGAAAGAACACCATGTTTGTTGTGTGTGTTGAATGGTAGGCATATGCTCTCCCCTTAACTTGGTGACCAAAAAGCCATACCCATTCATGTTTATTTGCGAGTGTGAGTTGAGTATATCGTGTGTGTTCTCTCTTTGTTCACGCGAAACAAAGATTGATCAAACTACAGATATACTTGCTTGCTTTTGTTTTATCTTAGAGGGTCTTCCTTGTGGGAAAAAGCAATCACCCAAGGGAACGACCCAACCAGTAACACGCTAAAGCCAAGCGACTTCTAGCCAGTATATAAGTGTGGGTACTTGAGGAAAGGCAAGTATCACGAGGATTGTTCCGACAAGAAGGGCAACAATGGTCTCTTGCCGCATGGATGATCCCCCACAAATGAAATGTTCGTACTAGAACCCTTGTTATAGTAGGCCAAAAACCTTTATCTATTCTTTGGTGCAACAACGGTCGTTGCAAAGGCATCCACATTCTCACAGTTTTTAGTAGAGATGATTAGCTTGCCATGGGAGTTTTATGGGGGCTAGAAGCTTGGTTAACCTGAGAAGTGAGTACACTGTAAGGGGGAGCCCATGTGGCCAAGCTTTTGAATTCATCCGCTAAAAAAAAGTGTGGTTGGAGTAAAATCCTCATGGAATCCAAAAGAATATAGTCTTACACAGCCTTAGGATTGTACATGCTTGATTGTGTTTTCCAAAGTGTTTTTAAAACAAACTTCAAACAAAACCTAACACACTAGAAGTGCAAAACTGTGATTTAGAAAACATCATTTGAAACAAACCATTCTCTAACTAAAAACCAGAAAAATCAAGTAAGCTGGCAGCAAACTATTATATTTCCCCAATTCAATGCATACACTGGTTATTTTGGCACATTTACTGCTTTTTCCAGTGCATATACCCTTTGTTACAGTACATTTACTGCTTTTACTAGCGCATTCACCTGTTGTTATAATGCATTAGCCACTTTTACCAACACATACCTTGCATTTTGTGGCACATTTACCAAATTCTGTAGCGCATACACTTGAAACTTTGGCGCATTTGAGCTATTCCTTGGCACATATACCTGATTCTGAAGCACATTTGAACTTTTCTCTAGCGCATCCAAGTAATGCTATAGCGCATCTGCCTTTTAGTGCATACACTGACTATTACAGCGCATCCACCAAAATTCATAACCAGAGAGTTGAATTTGACTTCTATCCGACATTTTGAAACCAAATTTAGGGATCTTTTCCATAGAGAATTTCTTTCCTCATCCCAACATTGTTGTAAACTTGGAAAAACTAGCATTCACAAGTGAAATCCTTTACCTAAACTTTGATCAAACATCTAAAAGTTCCCAATCATCATTAAAATCCAAATTTGATCATCAAGTTGAGTTTCCCCATCAGGATTTATCATCCTTCATCCAGAAACAACACACTTTACATCAAATTTTATTACCTTAGTCCCATTAATAGAATTCATTATTCTATTTAACTTAGGTATCTCCTTTGGTACTCCTAAATAACAATCAAAATTTAGCAAACCTTCATCACTTGCATTCTCGTTTTAACAAGATCCCAAAATGCATAAACTCAAAGAATAGGAAATTGAAACTCAAACCAACATGGCTGAAATAGATGAGGATCAACTGAATGCTTTAACTCAACAAATACAAAACCTTCAACAACAACTCTAAGACATACAAAGAGAAACCACAGAGAGACATTTGATGCTAGACATCTATTCTTATCAATCTGACAGAAATATAGACATGATACCTTCTCCACCCACAACTACACCATCCAAGTTCAATGTCTTTGAATTCTTGAAAATGTTAAATGAGAAGCCCAAATCAAAGTCCTCAAACGCAAATGATATTGAACAATCTTACCATGTCATGCATCTATCTTCATCTCCCATAAGCCAAAATATACCTCATGATTCTTTCACCCAAGTTAACAATTCCATCCAACCACCTTCTTCTATCATATCTTCTATATCCAATTATTCATGTCAATCTCTCAGTCCAAACAATGTTTTCATAGAATCCTCTACACCTCAAGATCAAAACATTCCAAGATCAAGTTATTCCAATCTTTGACCAAGATCCCATCTCTCAACGATTTTATGATGATCCCCTCCTTTCGCTTTTCATCCACAAGGATTCCCTTCCATCTCAAGAGAAAATTATCCTTACAAGTTCTCCTTCCACCACATCTAATGAATCCATATCATCTCATGATTCCATTGCATCCTAGGAGCATGATAATTATTCTAGTTGTGGACACTAAAAAATGTCTTAAGTTTGCGAGCGTCATTTTTCTTGGTCATTGTCTTTCGATAATTGAATAATTTTAATTATTCAATTAAGTTTGACCGCATTCCTCTATTAATTAAATAATTTTTAATTAGTTAATTAATTCACCTTCTCATCTTTATTCTATCCTAATCAATTAAAATTATTTAATTGTGTCGCTAAATCAATTTAATTAAATGGGGAGGTGGAAATTAGACATTGATAATTAATTTGAATTATTTATCCAAAAGAGAGGAATGAAACACAATTAAATAATTATAGAAGAATAAAAAGTCAAATAATGATTACTATTATTATTTGACTATAGATGAAAGATAAATAATTAAATAAAAAATTATTTATTTAATTATTGAAGAAAGTGATATATTAGTGACACAATTAAATAATTTTAATTGATCAGGATAGAATAAAGATGAGAAGGTGAATTAATTAACTAATTAAAAATTATTTAATTAATAGAGGAATTCGGTCAAACTTAATTGAATAATTAAAATGATTCAATTATCGAAGGACAATGACCAAGAAAAATGACGCTCACAGACTTAGGACATTTTTCAGTGTCTACACTTTGCCCCTTTTTCACATAATGCAGTTCATCGCATTGTGTCAAAGAAATTTAATTATGAAATATGGCCCAGTGACAGTAGTGTACAGGTATGCCCCAGTGAAAGAAGAATGACAAGGAGGGTTGTGTATGCCCCCTCGAGAGGACAGGTGAGTTCAAAGAACACGAATGTGCTCTCAAAATGGATGATAAGACTAGAGGATGAAGGATAGAAGAAATGTTAGCTTGGAAGGGGATGGATATTAGTGTGGAAGAGAAAGGAGGATGAAGATGGAAAGCTAGACAAGAAATGATAAGGGAACCAACTTTCATGCTTACATTTTTATATTTATCATCATTGGGCAGATTATTGTAATGGCCAACAAACACCATGATATGACGTAGACCAAGGTGTGCAAGGTGTACCATCACGTGAGATAAGCAGTCGCAGACAAGGATGATCATGACTCATACTAAGAGAGCGATTGCCCCAATTTTTTTGTCATAATCAACCACAAACAGTAAAGACAGGAAAGACAAATCATGAAACGTCATTGCTCCTCTAAATCCCATTGTCAGGACATCCTCAAGGAACTAGCATCATGATTGCCAAAAGATAAAAAAAAGCATCATAAAATTAAATGCCAAGTACTTGCCAAGTGTCTGAATGTCAAAATGTCAAGTTTTTCAAGTTTGTCAAATGTGGTGGAATGTCGGATGTCTTGGTGTCAAAATGCCAGGGTTGACGATATGAAGATGCCAGATTAGTGTCGAGTTCAGGAAGGACACATCTTGAACGATGTCAATGTCAAGATTGTCGAATTCAGGAAGGACACATCCTGAATGATGTCGATGCCAAAGTGATGCCAAATTCAAGGACACATCCCAAATGAGGTCGATGTCAAGATGTCGGATCAATGCCAAGTTCAAGAAGGAAACATCCTGAACGATGTTGATGTCACGATGTCGAATTCAGGAAGGACACATCTTGAATAATGTCGATGTCAAAATGCCAAGTTGATGCCAAAATTTCAGATTCAGGAAGGACACATCCTGAATAATGTTGATGTCAAGAGGAACATATCTTGAATGTTGTGAGAATCCTCAAAATGCCAGATGACTGTGACGACGCCTAAGAAGGACACATCTTAGGAAATGAATAAGTGACGGGGCTACCCTTCAGAAGGACACATCTGAAGAGTAAGCAATATTTGACTAGTTTGACTAAGTTTGATTGATTTTGACCGATTTTGATATGCCAAGATGATTGTCGTGCTTGATTGAAAGATTGCAAAAGTTTGCTTGGGTAAACCATTCATTCGAATTTGGACAAAGAACATGATAAATTTAAATACTATTTCATGTGTGAGAAAATCATGCAATGAACCCTAATGGATTGACCTAGTGTGGCCTCGAGGGCTCATCGACAGATGGCCTTGCCTACGTCATACACTCAAAGACCTAGTAGTTCGACAATGACAAAAACTAATCCAAACTTGAACTGACGTGACTGTGTTGACTGACATGACTCTATTTTTTGGAATTTTTGTGTTTTCTTCAAGATGTTTTTTGATTTTTAGGTCTTTTTTCAGGACATTTTATGATTTTTAGGTCTCTTTTCAGGACATTTTATGATTTTTAGGTCTTTTTTTAGGAAATTTTATGATTTTTAGGTCTTTTTAAAGACATTTTATGATTTTTAGGTATTTTTTTAAGACATTTTATGATTTTTAGGTCTTTTTTTCAGTGTCTACATTTTTCCCCTCTTTGACATAATGTAGTTCATTGCATTGTGTCAAAGAAATTTAATTTTGAAATATGCCCTAGTGATAGCAGGGTACCTTAAACAAGTCCAAATTTGAAACCATCTCGCCATTATTCAGCCATGCCCAGATCATAAGAAGGGTTGTCCCGCAGGAAATGCTCCTAAATTTCCAGGATGGCAACATGCTCCCATGCCCAGATCATAAGAAGGGTTGTCCTGCAGGAAATGCTTTGTTCCCTCCCATATGCAACCTCATGCAACTAATGATATAACATCCCTAATAAACAAGGTCCCCAAGCATAAACCATCCTGTCTTACCTCATGCCAACAAGTACAACCCCCAGCCAATGGGAAACCCGTCTCCTTGGTGATCTAGAATAACTACACCAACAATCAATGTTGCTAATAGAGCATCAAATCGTCTGTAGTGCTCTGCCATGAACTCCCACTAGATCTAATACCCCTCAATACCCAACCCGACACGCTGATCTTGATAGTAGCTAATGAATGTTTGATATCCATGTTGTGGGTCATAAACAATCCTCTCTCCCCGGATTGGTAGGCATAGAATCTGATAAACATCCTCGAGAGTAATTGTAGCCTCCCCGATCGGCAAGTGGAAAGAGCAGGTCTCAGAGTGCCACCTCTTGCATAACACTGTCAGGAGTCCCCTATTTTCCCACACAATGGGCATATAGGTGACATAGTAGAGACCCAGTCGCATCAATCGTCGTCGCTCTCTATCCGTCAATTTGTCTCTGAATGCATAAGTTGATGGTCTGCTCTCCCGTGCATAAATAGGCGCTAATTGTCTCTGTACATGTCAAAGCACGCGTCAACATCTCCTCAAAACTTGTCATTATCACCTAGTCTAAGCCAAAGGAATTTAAAAGTTGAAGCAACACTAAGCTACCATCAATCAAAGTAAAAAACAAATGTGTCACATTTGCTTCAATTGCGTTGCAATTAGGTGGTTGCGTCATTTTGCATTGCGTTTGCATCTCTATATGATGACTGCATCATTCCACTCCGCAATTGTGTCACAACATTTCACTTGCATCACGACTTCATACACATGCATCATTTACTTCAAATGCATCATTCTCGTCCTCAAATGTGTCGCGATAATTTGAATGCAGCTTTACAACCGTCAAATGTGACTTAAATTTGGGATTGCATCAAAACTTTATGCAATTTTGTTGTGACTTGTGACCCTAATGTAATGACCCTTCGCGTTTGCGTCGCGATGCATCAAATGCGTCAAATGCGAAGGCGATTGCGGTTTACACAAACACAAATGCATCACAACGCATGTGTTCCTAGCCCTAGAAACCCTAAAAAGGCACGAAAAATGATAAATTGACAAAGTGGGCTAAGGGTACATACTGTCGGCTTCATGCCCTCTGGTCATCTATAGGTTTTGACAATGTACCCGTGGTGCTCTGTGATCGGGATAACCATCTTCTCTGCTGCTCTCCTTGCTCCGAGCTCTCTGAAATTACTATAGTAAATTTGAAAATGAAATGAGTTTTACCCCCAATTTCAATCTATTTATAGGTTAAAAGTGCGACTTTTTCACAACTATTATTACTGGAGGCTCTTTTTACCACCTTTCACTGCCCTTTTGGGTACCTTAAACAAGTCCAAATTCGAAACCGTCTCGCCATTATTTTTTTTCTGGTCTTTAAATTAACTTGTCGGGACACTTTCCAAATTTTTGTCGCTAGGCCAAAATTTGAAAAAAAATCCGAAGGGGCATTGATACTCCGTACCTTCATTGGGGCATGACTTTGACTTCTTTTTTGTCACAATGCGACAGGCTGCATTATGACAAAGAGGGGCAAAATCTAGACACTAAAAATTGACCTAGGCCTGCAAGCTCTATTTTACACCACATTCGCCCTAACATAATTAAAATATTTAATTATGTTATTCGACCCATTTTCATCTATTAATTAAATAATTTTTAATTATTTAATTAATTCATGTCTCTTTATTCTTCCTGATTATTTAAATAAATAAATTTTATTTTAAATGTGTCGCTAATTATCTAATGTCTCCTTATAATTAAATAAATTTCTTAATTTATTTAATTATTTATGTCCACTAATTTCTTCTAGATTATTTAAATAAATAAATCTTGTTTATTTATTTAAAATATGTCAATAATTTACATATTCCTCTTCTAATTAAATAAATTCTTTAATTTATTTAATTATGGTCACATGTCACTTTCCTCATTTTAAATAAAGAAAAATTATTACTTGTTTAAAATGGTCTAAATTTCTTATTTTGGCAGAAAATGGGCATTTATTGCCTACTGTCATATGATTCTCCACTTTTGAATTAAAATGATTTTTAATTCAAAAGATGCCTTTTCCATTCAAAAGTCAAATGACCATTACTAGTTTGATTCTCTAGCCTTTTTTAGCCATTTTGTCCTTATCTCAACTTTTAATCTGGTTTGTCTATTTGCCTTTCAATCTCGTTCGTTCATTCAAAATTTCCTTTTCTTATAAAATGGCAATTTTGAATTCTTGTTGCTCCTCTCTTGAAGCTTTCATGTGAATTTCTAGTCTTCATTTTTACAATCATTTTCTTGCAACTTAGAGCTCCTCTTAAGCATTTAGGGGCATTTTTCATAGTAAAAATCCTTCAACACTTGCATAGGACTTGATATTTTCATAGGTTGCTCAAAAAATCTAAGGGCAAACTTCAATTTGCAGCAAGCTAGAAGGTATAATGGAGGTAAAGCATGGAGTTTGAAAATGTTTGGTAAGATGTTTCCTTTTGTTTTCATCGTTTTCTCCTTTGTTCTTTAACTCAACAAATACAAAACCTTCAACAGCAACTCCAAGACATACAAAGAGAAACCACAGAGAGATATTTGATGCCAAACATCTACTCTTATCAATTTGATAGAAATATAGACATGATACCTTCTCCACCCACAACTACACCATCCAAGTTCAATGTCTTTGAATTCTTGAAAAAGTTAAATGAGAAACCCAAATCAAAGTCCTCAAACACAAATGATATTGAACAATCTTACCATGTCATGCATCTATCTTCATCTCCCATAAGCCAAAATATACCTCATGATTCTTTCACCCAAGTTAACAATTCCATCCAACCACCTTCTTCTATCATATCTTCTATATCCAATGATTCATGTCAATCTCTTAGTCCAAATGATGTTGTCATAGAATCCTCTACACCTCAAGATCAAAACATTCCAAGATCAAGTTATTCCAATCTTTGACCAAGATCCCATCTCTCAACAATTTTATGATGATCCCCTCCTTTCGCTTTTCATCCACAAGG
This sequence comes from Sequoia sempervirens, assembly GCA_007258455.2. Taxonomy (NCBI): domain Eukaryota; kingdom Viridiplantae; phylum Streptophyta; class Pinopsida; order Cupressales; family Cupressaceae; genus Sequoia; species Sequoia sempervirens. Next base: position 121,692 of record VDFB02008716.1, on the reverse strand, counting down.
ATTCCCTTCCATCTCAAGAGAAAAGTATCCTTACAAGTTCTCCTTCCACCACATCTAATGAATCCATATCATCTCATGATTCCATAGCATCCTAGGAGCATGATAATTATTCTAGCTGTAGACACTAAAAAATGTCCTAAGTTTGTGAGCGTCATTTTTCTTGGTCATTGTCCTTTGATAATTGAATAATTTTAATTATTCAATTAAGTTTGACTGTATTCTTCTATTAATTAAATAATTTTTAATTAGTTAATCAATTCACCTTCTCATCTTTATTCTATCCTAATCAATTAAAATTATTTAATTGTGTCGCTAATATATCCCTTTCTTCAATAATTAAATAAATCATTTTTTATTTAATTATTTATCTTTCATCTATAGTAAGATAATAATGATAATCATTATTTGACCTTTTATTCTTCTATAATTAAATAATTGTCAAAATTATTTAATTGTGTTTCACTCCTCTCTTTTGGATAAATAATTCAAATTAATTATCCATGTCTAATTTCCACCTCCCCATTTAAATAAATAAATTAATTTAATTAAATGCTCCTTTTGTCATTTTCTCTAAATAAATCATTTGGATAAATTATTTATTTGCCACTTGTCATTTTCCTCCAATTTGAATAAATTATTTAAAATAAATTATTTATGCACCTCCACTTGGTCAAAGATACCCTGTCATTATTTCATTTCATAACCTGCATGTCCCTGCATGTCTGTCATAGCATGCATGTCTCTGCATGTCTATCTGTCATGATTCCTCCAAGAATAGCATATTCTTGGTGTATCAATTCTGGACCATTGATATTGAAATCCTTTTAGAGGATTAATCTCAGTCATCCATTCGAAGGGTTGTCTATAAAAGCAACCTTCCTTCTCCATTTTCACCTTAACAGCTAATTGTCTCCAACTTTCTTGCTACCATTTGTAGGTTTTGCACAAGTATTTCAACAAATCTGAGGGAAAAGTTGCATAACTAGAAGAAGGAGAACAATAGAAGGAATCAACTACAATATGGGGAGTGCTTTATTTTGTTTGCTTTCATTTTGATATCTCCATTTATTTGTATTCTCTTGTTTAGATGAGGTTAATAGCTTAGAAGTGTTGGTTATCACTTTATCTATGCTACTTGATTTTTAACCCCATCTCACACTAGCCTATCTAATGATGACCTACCTCCTCATGATCAAGATATGCTTTCTACAAAATCTCATGATTCCCTTCCTCATCAAGATCAAGATATGTTTTCATCTGAGGATATCCCTTCATTCCATGAGGATGTTCATCATTCTCAAGATCAAGATATGCATTTCATACCACTTCATGATGATTCTATACCTAATAAAGAGCAATTTGTTCCATCTTCTACACCTCGTGATCCTTTTCCAAGTCAAGATCAAAGCACCCCATCATCCCCATGTCAAGATCCTATTACACCTAGTCAAGCTATCCATCAGCCACACACCTACAAATTGGGATCCTCCACCTTTATCCACTCTGGTTTACTTCCGACACCTATCCTTTCATCCATATCATATCCTCGCCAAAATAGACTTGCATCTTGTTTCACAAACAATACATACCCCATTGGTAAATGAATGTGTCAAAGTATGAACTACAAAGGAAAAGGATTAGGCCTTCATGAACAAGGTATCCTAGAACCCCTTTTTGCTCAAGAAAACCCATATTACCATGGCCTTCGTTATACACCTAAGTGTTCTAGTTCATCAAACCTTCCATCTATCTTAGGTCCTCATCCTAGTTCATCAAACCTTCCATCTATCCTAGGTCCATATCCTATTCCTCAAGGACAACAAAGGCACACATCCTTGATGCCCTTTCAAAATTATACCTCCATACCATTCATCTCCATCCATCTCTCATATTGTTCTTAGAAGCAATTTGGGTGCCAAATGTCAAAAGCTTCCATATCAAAATCCACATGTACCAAAGGATCAACATGTCTCCTTGAAGAGGCATGCAAAAATAAAAGAAAATTTGATCCAAAATCAAAAGAAATTTTCAAAAGGCCACAAAGGCCCATCAAAGAAAAAAGGGAATTTTCAAAGACCACAAAGGTCCATAAATCAAAAGAAATTTTCAAAATGCCACAAAGGCCCATCAAAACAAAAAGGAAATTTTCAAAGACCACAAAGGTCCATAAATCAAAAAGAAAATTTCAAAAGGCCACAAAGGGCCACAAAGCAAATATCAAAGTCAAAAGTTATGTGGATTCCAAAAAGTCTCATAGAAGCAATAAAATCTAAATTTGCTAATCCAAAAGCTTCCTCCAATCTGCCATCTAAAAACCTATCATCTTCAAAATCCAGCTTTCCTCCGTCACTCCATCACCCTTCAAGGTGTGTGCCAATGTTGACCTTGCAATCCTTTCCATTTATCCATCAACAAGCCTTCCCACCTCCTATACATTACCCAAGATTCATCTCCCATTTTTCTCCTTTAATCCAAACCTTTGGATAAATCCTTAGTTCTTCCATCATACCTTTAATAGGCCAACATTTATGAGTCTAATCCCCATTATCATAGTTTATTAGAGGGATATTTGGTTGTGAAACTTGATGCTTAATTAAGTCCTTCCATCTTCCTATCATGCATATATTATCTTCCACATTTCCACCTTTGATCTTGACAAAGTTAAGGATCTTCTTGAACATCATATATCTTATCCTATACACTTTATCCATATCTTTCATACCATATCTTTCGTCTTATCCATATTCCATCATTCTCTCTAAATACATCCTTTCTTCTCATCCTTGGTCTTGATGAGGAATAGGGGAAAATACTTGGGCCTTGTGTCTGTATCTCACCTAGTTGATCTTGATCATCCCATTCATTATCTTTATCCTTTATTTCTTCCATTCCATATCTCCTATCTTATCAAAATCCATGTCATCATGTCCCTTTGCAACCTTGAATCTTATCATGTAAATCATATTTGAGCCGAGTTGTAAAACATTATCCAATCCTCATATCTTTTGTCAATCAATCATCAACAATCATCAATCTTATCGTACTTAGAGGAAATCAATGATCCTAAGCACTTATCATCATCATGCCTTATGGAATCAATCATTCCTGGCATTTTACTCACTCAACCATTATTATCTTTTGACAAGAGATATGTTGCTTGTGTGACATGTTTTGTAGTGAATCTTTCATTTTGATCTATCATTTATCCATGGTTGCATTACCTCTTTTGTGGGGCATCTTGTTCCTTCAATCAGTCATATCATATCATTTTCATCTTAAAAGTCCTGAAAAAGTCCAAAAACATTAGAAAATGTCCTGAAAAAATGGTCATCCTAGTGAAAACCTGGCAAACAGGCATCTTGGTGACAACAAAAAAGAAAAGAAAAAAATAAAAAAATCAAAAAATCAGAAAAATACAAAAAAATCATAAAATCTGAAAAAAGTGCAATAAAAGCAAGTAGTGAAAACCTGCAACAGGCGCTATTTGTGATAGGTTGGCTTCTTCCTCTATTGGAACGTGTTTGACACATTGGTTCTTTGCTATCACTATCCATATCCTTCATTTGAGCCTCATGTACATATTTTGCTGTGTCAGTCATGTCTCACTTTGGCTTGTTGATCATTGTACATATCCATAATAAAATTGGTTTGTTTCCACTAGGGGAAAAATCCTGAACTCACTAGGGGCAATCCATCTTTGAGCTTAAAAAATGATAGACAAACAATAGTACGACAACATGGTAAAAACACAACAATCAAGCGGGCTACAACTTTGAACATCAATTAGACTCACCAAAAACCAATCATCTGAACCAACAACAACAAGATCAATCAAAAACAAATTTCATTTGGTGACGATACTCTGAATCACAGTTTTATCACTTTAACACAAATGTTCAAACTATTTGCATTGTGATTGTTGTTATCATTTCTCAGGAGCAACTCAAGGATGTCAAGAACTAGAGAAGCTATGATCGAGAATGATATTTTTCTTTGTCTGCTGTTTGTGAGTTGATCATTAATACTATGTGAATCATCGTGGGACGTGCTCTACAAAGTATCATTGATGACATTCCAGATTCGCATAGGAAAACGGTTAACTCTTGTTGTTTACGCAAGAAATGCTCAGGTCATCTCGGTCCAATTATACCTAGATGCTTGTGTTAACTTGCACTATCAAACATCATGAAAGTAGTACTCAGGTCATCATGGTCTAATTATACCATTGATGTTTGTACTCACTTTCAACATTTTAAAAGCTCAATGATGATACCAAGCACAATAAATTAGTTACTGGGATGACAACATTGCATTGTTAGGTTTGCATGTTTAGGTTGCATTCATATTAGGTGTTGTAGTGATATTTATAGATTTCTCCAAGGCTAGTACAATATTATGAGTGATGTTATTTCTATCATTAACAGATTGAGTACATTTGACATTACCAAAAAGATCATTCACATTTTAGTTCATAAGCATTAGGACATCATTCATACATTCTCATATCATTTTGTCATTCATCTAGTCATTAGATCATTTATTTGCATCATGAAAATTCCAAAAAAATAAAGCATTATCATATCATTTCGCATTCATTTTAAATTAGGTCATATATTTGCATTATGAAAATCCAAAAACAAAGCATTGATCATATCATTTTCATCCATGTGCATCACAAAAATATCCACAATGAAACATTTCCATTCATCCATCTCATACATCTATTTCATCTATTGCATCATACATATTTGCATAGAAAAGTACAAAAACATAGCATTTAGCACATTCCATTCACATAATTAGATTCATCACATAGGGCATATGTGTTGAAAATTGAGGTGTTTATGTAGCTTAATACTTTGTAAAACTATTATATTGTTGATCTAAATATATATTCTTTGTTACAGATTCTTTGTGGGTGGTTATCTGATTAATCCATTTTACCATTTGTAGAATGAAGACAAAAGTTGTAGAAGAATTAGACAGGATATTAGAAGATACACAAGCATATATTGTGGAGAAACCCTTTCGAGAAAAAACTCCACCAAGAATCAATGTATTATTTAATCTTGAAGTAGATTACAATAACTCTAATTCTTGCTTGAGAATGCTTCTTTTGCCTTCACCAAATCTTCTTCACAACCTGCAATAAAACTAATAATAACTCTCTTCAACTTGCTTGAGATAAATAGGCTTTGATTAACTTTGTAAACTCCAATGAGTTACAATTACAATGCTCAAGCCCTATCCCTAAAAGGTACGCCTATCTCATGCAAATAGAGTTATGCCATGAAGAACAATGTCAAATCCTCATCTTCATGCATTTGGGCATCCCAAATTGAAGTAGCAACTCAACCTCTGTTCTGTAAATATCTTCAAGGCTTCATCCTCAAAGTAGGTGCCCAAAAGTGGTCCCACTTAACTGAGCCTTCTGAAATATCTCTACATGCAAAGGAGTTAATTCCAAGAAGCTAACTTGGGCGCCCAAGTTGGGTCCAAGTCATTTATTGTTAACTGAAACATTTCTCAACACCATTCATGCAAGAATGGTCATCCCCTGTTAACTAGAGGTAGTCCCTATTGCCTATTATGCAACTCAAGTCATTAGCAATGCATTCCAAGTTAACTGAAGTCAACTAACATTCAACTAAAACTAACTGATAATGAACCAAACATAACTGAACTGAAGTTGAACTAAACTAAACTAAATTGATTTTGAACTAAAATTGAATTGAATTGGAATTGATCTGAATTGAACTAAACTAAACTTCATGCATGCAAACATCAAACCCTAACTCCTAGGATCTTTACATGCATTCAAAAGTGTTATCTCTTACTCTGAATAGTTAATTGAACTCAAGGTGAGTGTCACCTACCATGTGGGTGCCCTATGTGCCCCTATTATTTAGGAACTCAAAATGGATGTCCTCACACGCTCCTAACATTTAGAATTAATTACAAATGTCAATTAACATGATTATTTCATCAAATATTAATATCTTCCTAATCCTAGTGTTGTTGAACACATTCCAAGGACTTAGAAGATACATGAAATAAATAATGTTTAGGATTGCAATTAAATGGCATCCTATTTCCAACAATATGGACATCATAAAAGAATCATAGGATCATAACACATGTTGCATCCATGACATATCATATCACCATCATATAAAACATCACATAACATACATAATAGGAAATTAAATGCATCCATCATGATCAACACATAAGCACATAGGTCAATCATCATCATCGTTGCATATATATCTCCAAATAATGTCAAGTGTACAAGGATATCAGAATATGAAGAGATATCATCAAAAATGGTAGTAACTCATCAAGTAGCAATGTATACATGTCCAAATCACAATAAAACATCAAGTGTCAGAGCTATGTAGTGCTCCCCCAAGACGATGTTGGCATCCCTGAACTGGTACCTCCCCCTGCACCCGACGGACCCACACCAGGATCTCTCCGATCTCCAAGAACAACTATGTAAAACCCACACTAACTGTCTGAGACTATGACCTGCAAGATCGAGACTAAGCAAAGCTCTCCCACCGCTCTAGAGGGACCAACTCATGATACCGACTCCTATAGAACTCGTCCTCTTGAGAAGTGTGGCATATCTCCTTGAAATAATCTGAAGTCCCAATAGTCGTCACAACCTGTTGTAGTCTCTCGGTAATAGCCTCTACCTGCTCTTCCCGTCATCTCAATGCAGTCAATGCAGCAACCTGACCCTGCACCTGTGCAAGTTGTTGCCTAGCAGCATCTCTCTCAGTCGTCAAATTCTATATCTGTCCCTGGGCCTGGGACAGTTGTGCCTATACCTGTGACAGTAACTATGTTTGTACCTGCAACTACCACTGAACCTGTGTTAGTTGTCCCTAAACTGTCTGGACCTGAGCATGTAGTGCTACAATCTATGACTATTGCTGCTGGGAAGGCAACCATATCTGTACACGTTGTTGTGTTGCCTCCACTAAGGATCACCTCCCGCGAGGCACTCTGACATCTAGTGCTAGATGGGAACCCCCTCATCTACCACCACCTCCTCCATCATCGTCGTCATCATCCCCACCATCATCACCACCTCCTCCATCACCCCCACCATCTCCCTCCTCCTCATCTCCACCACCTCTACCCCTCCTCCATCTAGGTAGTCTGTCCTCATCATCCTCTAATGCTAGCACTGGCTCATCATGCCTGGAGATCCTTAGAAATGGATGCTCACTAAAGTACTGTGAGTACTCCTTAGTCATGTATCCCTCAATGATCTCTGGATGGTAATCCCAAATCACTGGTTGTAGTCTATGATACTCATCACATGCAACATCATAAGATAAAGTGGGCCCCCACTCAATCGCATCCTACTGTCTCTGTGCATACATGGCCAATCCCTGTGGTATCCCTTGAACTCTGTCGTACTATCTAAGCACCCTCAGCAATAAGAATCTCTCGATAATGTAGTGTGTTCATCCAATAAGATACCTGGATGTGATAAAACAAGGCATCTCCAAATGATCCTCGACCCTCTACTCACAATCTACATATGGTCGCCATGTAATAGAATCCAGGTCATCCAATACACGTCTCCAATACTCCAATTTTCCTAGCTTATGCTGGACAACTGGGCCTGCATAACCATAGACGTAGGGTCTCCCAAATGGTCATAATTTGTCTGTCTCTAGATGTGTCACCACTATATGCTCCCAAGCCCACGCCTGTAATAGGGTCACACCAGTAGATAAAATAGCTCCTCTAAGATAAACTCCCTGATGCAAATCATGGTATAACTGTGCGAGCATGCATGAACCCCAGACGAAACGGGTCCCAAACTGAATCATCTACTCTAGTGTCTGACCCCAACCGACGGACAATCCCTTTTCTCTCTTGTCGGGACATAAGAAGCCACCGACCAATCCCGCAAGCACTGAAGGAAAAGGGGCATACCTCTCAAACATCTCCTGCCAAGGCATCTCATACCCACTAATATGATCGTCATGTAATATCCAACGTAAGGTATTTCTACCTCCCTGCTCGGTGTGGTCATATGTAACAATGTCACCCATCACGGGAATCTGCAAAATCCTGTAGACATCCTCTAGCATCACAATCATCTCTCTAGTGGCCAAATGAAAAGTGTTGTGGTCGCTATGCCACCTTTCTGCCAATGCAATCAACAATCCCCGATTAATCCTAATCTGGGGCATGTCAATCAGTGAAGATAATCTGCATTGCTCAATGATATCCCTATCAGCCTATGATAGATGTGGGATCAGCTCCCAAGTCTATGGGAATCACTCTCGGGACTAAAGATTATCTAAATTTGTCTCCTATCATTATAAAACATTGCAATCAGCACATCAATCAATCAATCAAATCAACAAAACAATCAAACATCAACCAATCACTTATCCTATCAATTCTAGTGAGATTTTCATCAAATCTCGCGTACATCTATTTTTGATCCTCGCCTATCATGAGGTCAAAACAACATCATCATTATTGCATCTTGCCTATCATGAGATCAATAAATCATCTAATCTATCATCAACAACAAATCATTGGCTGACACAATTAAACATCATCAAATTCAAGGACCTATATGCGCCATTATAGGCCGTCTATATGCCAAAACGTGGACACACTGTTATAGACCATGAATGCGCCGCTAAATCTAGCCTGTGCTAAAACCCTAGGAAGATGTACTAAGGAATCTAACCTATGCACCATAGAAAATTTCATATGCGCCAAAAGAATGAAAACTAAAAATAAAAAATAAAAAATGCGAGAAAATTGATTCAAAATTCACAAGAAAAGTTTTCAAAATCCGTACCGGAGGTTTGTATCCCGCTGGCCGGTTGTGTCGCCGCACCCTCTCAAATCGATGAGTCTCGTAGGGGATCACCATTTTCACTCAAATGCTCAAGGATGCTCTCTCACTCCATAATTTTCAAAATCACTAATGCACAAATGAATCCTCTTTTCACTTTTTACCTCTTAATAAGGGTAATTAAGAGTGTGATTTTGGTGGGATATTTTAAATTTTTTTAATGATCAATTAATCGGGGCAGCTTATTTCTTTCATATTGGGAGATAAATCTTTGGAATATCATCAAATCAAAATTTCATCATCGACATCATCACAAATCAATAGAAAATTTCAAAAAAATCATCAAAAATCTTTTAATCATCAAAAATTCCTCAATTTATCTCCCAAGGGGGCATTCATTTGTTATCTTCTAAAAATTGTTGTATGAGGTATCGTCAAAATTTTAACAGCACTAGTAAATTTTTCTTTGAAGTAATGTGTAAACACATCACTTCAAAGAGGGGCAAAATGCATACATCCAAAATTGGTCTGGAGAATATTAATTAAATACTAGTTATTTAATTAATAAAAAATCTTTATTTCCTCTATTGTGTAAGTAAATTACAAATTTTATTTATATAGTTCGTGTTCCTTAATTCCTCTATCTAAACCACTTTCTTCATGATTTAATTAAATAAACAAATTTAACTAATTTGTTTTATTTGATTAATTCCCTTTCATTAAATTTGAATTTTTAATTCGAATTTTGTCATATTTCTCCATATTCTTCTAACCTCCTTCCACATCATCTTCCATCTCACCATGTGTCACATGAAAATAATTATTCCTAATTTCTAAAATGGGTATTTACCCTCAACAATCTCAACAAACTCAGGGACGCATGGCTTCTCCTTTCCATTTATTTTTTTATACACTTGGCAAGATTATTCTATTAAAGGGGACAACTTCCTAATTTCTCTCTAACCTCCTCATTTCTCACTGTCGATCTCTCCAGATTTAATCCTAATCGTCCATTGCTGCCAACTCACCTGATGCCTTGGTGAAATCTATAAATAGAGACTCATTTACAACTTTTGCATAAAGAGAGCATTGCATACAATTACTCTGCAGAAATCATCTAAGCATTTGAGAGCTTAGTTTACATTATAACTTAGCATTTAGAATAGTTTAGCAAGTAAATTAGAATCATGGCTTCTTTGTTAGATTTGTCTTAGTTTACTTATAGCATTTAGAATCATTTTCAAAGCATCTCCATTAGTTTAATTCAACATTGCATCATTCCATTAGCATTTTGTATACAACAACTTATCATCCAGTATATCATTTAGTTCATCATCCAGCCAAATGATCATACCATGTAGGTGTAGACACAATTTCTGCATTCTAGTTTAATGGCCACTCATTTGGGTCTTCACTATGTTGTGGCCGACCTTGGTTGATTCGCATTAAAAATTATCTATTGTTTTGGGCCAACAGTTTGTATTCATTTTATTATTTCTTTGTGGCCGACTTGTAGCGAATGTAATTTCATGTTGCGGATATATAAGAGCGATTGTTTATTCGAATTGAAGTGTGCAAGGGTGTGCTTCTATGTGTATGTGTGAATATTGTTCAAATCGTTCGAAGGCAGAGCAGAGTGTGAAGAAAAGTGAAGAGTGAAGAAGTGTTCATGGGCTTAACCGAAATTGTAATTAGGCATTAACAGATGCTATTTTCTCAGTTCAAAATCCGGATGGTTGTAATTTGAATATTTTTGTAAGACAGTGTGTCTTCCTTTGTAATTGAGCAATGAGCTCTAGGTAGTGTGCTTGAATGTGTGTGCATTCTCCATTTATTCTTCTTATACTTTTAACAGGGTATAATCTTGTGGATTAACCTCTACCATGGTTTTTCCCCTAATAGGGTTTCCACGTAAAAAATCTTGGTGTTGTGTGTGTTTCTGATGTGTTGTTGATTCATGTTTTCATTGATATTGATTAGATCTGAGAATAAGGATTAGTACTTGTTTGAAATTTGGTGACAACTGATTCAGCCCCCCTCTCAGTTGTTTGTCCTTGTGTTGCCAACAATTGGTATCAGAGCAGGTTCCTTGGAAGAAGTTTAACAGCTTGAGGTGATCTAGGATGGCGACATGCAAGAAGGATAGTCCAAGATTTGATGGAACAAATTATTCTATGGAAGACTTGAATGGAATGCCATTTGAGATGCATTGGTGAACCCTATTGGAGCATTACAAGTAATAGGTATATTATTCCACCGAATGGTACGTATGTTGAGTATAATATCAGGGCTAAGGAAGCATTGCTGAGTGCTTTAACTGATACTGAAATGACAAATGTTATGGATCTAAAGATTGCTTATGAGATCTGAAAAAAGTTGGAAACTTTGTATGAAGGTGATGCTAATGTGAAGATTGCTAAGTTGCAGAGTCTAAAAGGGAAATATGAAATGTTGAGAATGGGTGATGATGAAAATGTTACTACTTTCATGCAAAGAGTGAATGAACTTGTGTGTGGTATCAGATGTGCTAGTGGAAAGTTGGAAGAATTAGGGATTGTTGCTAAAGTGCTTAGATCCTTGCCTACTATAAAGTCAAAGCTAGTGCTATTGAAGAACTCAGGACTGTAACAAATATATCCAGAGATATGTTGGTTGGTAAGCTGACTGCTTTTGAGTTGAACGAATTTGGTAATGCCCTTCCTAAGGTTGAATCTGCATTTAAGAATACTACTTCCGGAAGAGATAGACAAAGATATGATCCGGATGAGAGTTCATCTAAAAAGACATTCAAGTATGAGGATGAAATCAAACAGATTGAAGAAGAAGAAAGAGAGATAGAAGAGCTGGAAGCACTTATTGTTGAAAGAGTACCAAGAGGAAAAGGTAAGTATGAAGGAAAATTGCCTCTTAAATGTTTTTCTTGCAATAAGATAGGTCATTTTGCATCAAGGTGTGTAGAAAGAGATTCTAAACCAAGACATAACAAGCATAAATTTCAAAAGAAGTGTTACTATGCTGCTGATGAAGGTGTGACAGCTGATGAATCTGATAAAGGTGAAGACAAATGGGTATTTATTTCTATCAAGGAAAATAATCTTGTATCTACTGAATCTGCTAGTTGTACAAATGTGGAAAAATCCCTAGCTGCTTGAGTTGAAGAGAAAGATGAATGGGTGATTGATAGTGGATGTTCACATCATATGATAGGAGATAAAAAGTAAGTTTGTGAGCTTGGAGAAGTATGATGGTGGTGTTGTGAGATTTGGTGATAAAACAACTAGTGTGATCTGTGGCAGAGGATGCATTTCTCTTTATGGTAAGAATTATACTGATGATGTTTTGTATGTGGAAGGCTTGAAGCATAATCTTTTAAGTGTCAGACAGATGGTTGATAAGGGTTACAATCTTCAGTTCAAGGATGGGAAGTGCAAAATATTGGGATGTTCTAGAAATGTGATTGCATCAGGTACAAAAACAAGAGGTAATATCTTTCGCTTGAATGTTGCTAATAAAAGTTGTTTGATTGCTTAAGTTGATGAAAGTTGGTTGTGGCATAGGAGAATGTGTCATGTTAACTATGATAACATTGTCAAGATAAGTTCTACTAAGGCTGTGAGAGATCTACCTAAGTTGGTAAAACCTACTAATGCCATTTGCAAGGAATGTCAGTTGGGAAAGAAAACTAGAATTTCATTTTGGAGCAAACAACATTGTTCAAATGAATTGTTGGAGCTTGTGCATATTGATTTGTGTGGTCCCTCTAGAATCAGAAGTTTACAGGGTTACAGGTATTTCATGTTGCTTATTGATGATTATTCAAGAATGATGTGGGCTACTTTCTTAAGGGAGAAATCTGAAGCGTTGGAAAATATCAAGATCTTTAAGGCTATGGTTGAGATAGAGACTAGTCTAAAGATTAAATGTTTGAGATCGGATAGAGGTGGTGAATTCACTTCCAGTGAGTTTAATTCTTTTTGTGAAGAACATGGAATAAAGAGACAATTATCTGCACTGCAGACCCCTCAGCAAAATTGAGTTGTGGAAAGGAAGAACAAAACAGTTCAAGATGCTGCTAGAACCATGATGCTAGAAGGAAATGTCCCTCATATCTATTAGAGAGAAGCTGTGAGTATTATTGTGTATATTCTCAACCAAGTACAAATAAAAGGTGATACTAGTAAGACCTCTTTTGAGCTATGGACTGGTCATAAACCTACTGTTGGATATTTCAAAATCTTTGGGAGTAGATGCTATATCAGAAGACATGAAGATATAGGAAATTTTGATGCTAGGAGTGATGAAGGAATATTTTTTGGGTTATTCTACTAAAAGCAAGGCCTACCGGTGTTACAATAAGAGATTGAAGAAAATGGTTGAAAATGAAAATGTTAAGGTTGATGAAGACATTGCTAGACCATCCAAAACCTGTGGATATGACTCTGATGATCGGAATGACAGTACAAACAAAGCTCAGACTTCAAATCAAGTGCAAATCATTTCAATGAATCAAGAAGATCAAGAGGAAGAAGAAACCAGTGAAGATGCAGAAGAGAGAACACAAGACCCTGAAGTTCAAGAACATTCTAAGAAGACTCTGAGGTATGTAAGATTGAATCATTTAGAAGATCAAATTATTGGTGATAAGAGTAAAGGTGTCCAGACTAGGAGAAAAATTGTAGAAGAATATTGCTTGATTTCAAAGATTGAGCCTACTAGTGTGAATGAAGCATGCAAAGATGAACATTGGGTTGAAGCAATGAAAGAAGAGCTATAGCAAATTGAGAAAAATGATACATGGATTCTTGTTCCTAGACCTAGGGATAAAAATGTAATTGGAACTAAATGGGTCTTTAGAAACAAATTGAATGAGCAAGGTGAAGTGGTTAGAAACAAAGCAAGACTGGTATGCAAAGAATATTCACAAACGGAAGGAATTGATTTTGAAAAGAATTTTGCCCCTATTGCTAGAATTGAAGTTGTGAGACTATTTATTGCTTACGCTGCTTACAGAGATTACAAGGTTTATCAAATGGATGTCAAGTCTGCTTTTCTAAATGGAAAATTGGAAGAAGAGGTGTCTATTGAACAACTTGATAGATTTCAGTTGACTGATAAGGGAGATATGGTTTGTCGATTGAAGAAAGCACTGTATGGACTTAAGCAAGCCCCTAGAGCATGGTATGCCAAATTGGACAAGTATTTGTTGAAGCTTGGATTTAACAAAGGTACTATTGATAGTAATTTGTATTTCAAAAATGATGATAAAGATTTGATTGTGGAAGTTTTTGTTGATGATATCATTTTTGGAGGAAAGGATGGTTTGTGCATGAAGTTTGCTAATGAGATGAAGAGTGAGTTTGAAATGTCAATGATTGGTGAGATGAAATTTTTTTTGGGATTGCAAATTACTTAGTTAGATAAAGGGATTTTTATATCTCAGTCCAAGTATGTGAAGGAATTGTTGAAGAAGTTCAGTATGGAAGATTCAATGCCAGTTGGTACACCCATGGTGACCAGATGCAAGTTGACAATAGTAGATGATTCTCTGAAGGAAAAGCAGACTAGATATAGATCAATAATTGGTGGATTGCTTTATTTGACTCAAACTAGACCTGATATCATGAATGGTGTATGTATTGTTGCTAGATTTCAAGTCGATCCTAAGGAATCTCATGTGACTATTGTGAAGAGAATTTTTAGATACTTGAAGGGAACAATTGACTTTGGTCTATGGTATGCTAAAGGTGATGATCTAGTGCCTTTACTGATCCTGATTGGGTAGAAGATGTGGATGATAGAAAAAGTACTAGTGGTGGTGCATTTTTCTTGGGTAAGAAGCTAATCTCATGGTTAAGTAAAAAGCAGAATGCCATTTCTTTATCTACTGTAGAGGTCGAATACATTGTTGCTGCTAACAATTGTACTCAAGTATTGTGGATGAAGTAGATGTTGAAAGATATCAGAGTTGTGTATAATGAGCCTATTGCTATATTTTGTGATAATTCAAGTGCCATTAATATTTCTAAGAATTCAGTGTTGCATTAAAAAACCAAGCATATGTCTATCAAGTTTCACTTTTTGAGAGAAAAGGTAGGTGAAAAGGAAGTCAGATTGGAGTATGTGCCTACTAAGGAGCAGATTGCAAATATCTTTACAAAGTCATTGCCTTTGGATACTTTTGAGTATCTCAGAAGGAAGTTAGGGGTGATTATCTCTCCTAATTAGAACTAAGGATGCATTGCATTGCACCAGACTGTGCATTTCATAATCATATCTTGTTTCGAATTGATGTTGTGGTGGTTGCTACTTAGGGGGAGTAGTCAGATGGTTAAAAAATTTAGATATGTGGTTCAAAGCTTAGAGATCTTTGTCATTGATGTCAAAGGGGGAGAAGAGTAATGTGAAAAACTAGTGATTATCTAGGGAAAAGAGCTTTGTGGGGAGAAGATCATGTGAAAGAGTTAAGGAGAAAAAGAGTCAGAACCTAAGGGGGAGTAAGTGTTAATAGATAGTTGCGTTGATGGTGTTTTTCACATCATGTGTTTCCATCAATGTCAAAGGGGGAGATTGTTGGATGTTGTGGTTGTGTTGCTAATATGTGGTTGTTATTGATGTCAACACTATTAGCATTAGTGCATTTGAAGCTATATATGTCAAGGATATTGAGAAAATTGTAATAAATGAGTTGCAAGTTGTCAGTGAGTTCAGTACGTTGTTGATCAGTGGTTGTGGACTAAAGGGTTTGTTGTTGAGTGTATCTAGTTTATCCGCGTTGAGTTTCAGAGATCCACGTGAAGATTTGATTGAGTTATGAAGATTTGCATTCTGATAGTTTTTTTGTTGCTTCAGTTGGTGTTTCTGATTGAAAGTTATGTGATTCTAGTTAGTTCAGTTGCTGCAGATACTTCTTTGATGTTTCGTAATGTTTGTGGATGTTTCTAGATCATGCTCTATCTTTGTTGCACATCCGCATTGATCATTGTGCTCGTGATCTGATATTTTATCTTGTGTGTTCATGTTTTTCTTGTTCTTGGCCGACAGGGTGTTGAAGTGTGTTGTGGATCTTCGAGGAGAAATTAATTGAAGTGTTTTTTTGTTGGAAATGTTGATTTGGGTCTTCATTATGTTGTGGCCGACCTTGGTTGATTCACACTAAAAATTTTCTATTGTTTTGGGCCGACAATTTGTATTCATTTTATTATTTCTTTGTGGTCGACTTGTAGCGAATGTAATTTCATGTTGCGGATATATAAGAGCGATTGTTTATTCGAATTGAAGTGTGCAAGGGTGTGATTCTATGTGTGTGTGCGAATATTGTTCAAATCATTCGAAGACAAAGTAGAGTGTGAAGAAAAGTGAAGAAGAGTGAAGAAGTGTTCATGTGCTTAACCAGAACTGTGTTGGGAAAAAATTGTCATCTCAAAGAAACCTCCAAGAATAGTAATGCCTTCGGTAACTTTAATTTCAAATAGATTGCCTCAAAAACATGTACAACTATGTCACAAAGCGGAATCAGACACAGTTCAATTCCCACATTAATCCTTCTGAGAGAAGCACATGTAAATTCAATTTCAACAACTTGCATAAACAGATTCAACAAATAGAACCATTAAACATGAAAGATGGTACAGAACATAAGAACACACAAATTTACGTGGGGAAAACCCTTTCAGGTAAAAAACCCCACACTCCAAAAGATCCGAGCCATTGTATTATTCAGCAACAAATAGAGTTACAATACAATCTCAGGCTCAGCCCTTTTCACAGAGATTACACCTTGTTTCATTTTGGAGACAAACTGGCAGCAACCCTGTTCTGTTTCCCTCTCTCCTTTTTACATTTCCCTAATCAACCTCTCAGTCCATACAACCTTCGCACTATTACAATACTCTCACACAGTATACAGTGAAACTTAGCACGAGAGATCAACCAAGACACTTAATCTAGAGAGATTTCGGCAGCATAATCCTACCTCAATCTTCCTCTCACACTTCATACTGCAAAACGTCCAATGTATATACATTCGTCTTCAGCAGACAGGAAATGGTTCATCTTCTGTAGATCAGTTCGTATTCTTTTTGTTGGACCAACTGTCAACCGGTCTAACTTCTCCAACTCACTCATGATCCTCCAATGAACATCATACACATCAGCGGTCAACCAAGTCAGTATCCTTCCAACCATGGTCTTCTTTCATGATCATCAGCCAGAGTCTCCCCGATGTATTCATTGGAAGGAGATTACAAAGCTAGGCCGATAACACAAGTCACCCCGATGATATTAAGTTCAACCACCCCGATACAGCGGCCTCAGTCACACCGACGATCAATGGGAGCACCAATTGTCACAGGATCAGCCTTATCAACAAGAGAACAAGCATCGAAGAAGGTTTCACCGAGGTCCCATGTCACACCAATGAAAACACCTCATCGGTAAAAGAACAAGCATCAGAGAAGGTTTCACCGAGGTCCCATGTCACACTGACGAAAACACCTCATCGGCAAGAGAACAAGCATCGGAGAAGGTTTCACTAAGGTCCCATGTCACACTGACGAAAACACCTCATTGGCAAGAGTTACACCGAATGCAAACCCCATCAGCCAGACATGCTCTGTTGCTAAGACTCTTACAGAGCCTTCATGTCACCTCGACTAAATACCATCGGCATGAGTCACAGCGATATGCATCAAGAACAACTCCATCGGCAAGAGAACCACTATCGGCAGCAAAACTGAAAACTCACAATGATAGCTCAAGTCACACAGATCACATCCATCGACAAGACAGACTAAATGTCACACCGATATCGGCTAGACTTCTATCGTTGGACAAAGTTAGGAAACTTACACCGATATTTCAGGTCACGCCGATGACCCTCATCGCCAGGACATTCCAGAGGTCACACCGATATAGTCATGAAGGAACTTTACAAGGAGAATACAGATCGGGCTGAGTCACACCGATCTCACAGACAGTTCATGATCACTTAAGCAGATCGGCCAAACATCTCAGTGGTCACACCGAAATTGCTCGCTCAGAGGTTTAGGCTTGTGGGATTGAGGCACACAATCCCAACAAACTGTAATCATGCATTAGCAGATGTTATTTTCTCAGTTCAAAATATGGATGGTTGTAATCTGAATCTTTATGTAAGTGTGTCTTATTTTGTAATTGAGCAGTGAGCTCTAGGCAGTGTACCTGAATGCACGTGCATTCCCAATTTATTCTTCATATACTTTTAACAAGGTATAATCTTGTGGATTGACCTCCACCATTGTTTTCCCCCTAACAAGGTTTTCACGTAAAAAATCTTGGTGTTATGTGTGTTTCTGATGTGTTGTTGATTCATGTTTTCATTGATATTGATTAGATCTGAGAATAAGGATTAGTAAGTTTAATAAGTTTAAAATTCAGTGACAACTGATTCACCCCCCCTCTCAGTTGTCTGCCCTTGTGTTGCCAACAAGGATAACTTTTGTGATTCGATTATTCCTAAACTTCCTAGTGATTTAGCTTTGAGGTGTCTAGCAAAGAATTATCATGGGCTATTGGAAGTTTAGTAAGAGATAGTGAAATATAATCAAAAGATCAAAGTATTCCAAATACAAAGCTCAAGAAGGCTAGTGTTATAATTGGCCTTTTGTATTGACAGAAGAATGAATCTAGGTTCCTTGGAATGCATATGCCTGGGATTCTCTTGCATCTACGTGGCAAAGAAGTTTTTAGATTGGTGGATACTATACTCCATGCAACATTTTAGATCAATTGAAGAAGTTTACTACAACTATTGTGGTGGTTGTAACCAATCATATTACTTTCCTACTTTGAAACTTTGACTAAGTTGGTACTCTTGCTTAAAAGGCTCTTTTGGTTGCTTTTGGTTTCCTTCTTCATTGGAACTTCAAATAATTTGTGTTTATGAATCAATTTATTGCCTTAATTTCCATTTCATTATTTGCTATCTTTTATACATGCAAGATTTTGTATGGCTGCAAACAATCAATTGATCTTTGTTTCCTTAAATACTAGCTTGACAAATCAATTATATGATATATCCTATAATCTAAATTTTATAATATTTCACTTAATTTAATTAATTGAATATTTTACATTTAACATGTTTGCTCTTACATTGCTAATTAAAATTAACCTTCTTAGTGTACAATTAATTATTCTCAACATATTCACTTTGTTTATCTTCATATATATTATTTCTATACTTCAAATATATTTAAAATTTCTAGTATAATTATTTATACATACAAAACCAGCTAAATACATACCTATGATATTCATTTCAGTTGAGTTTGTTTACATATCATTTTATTCATACACATTCACTAATTTCAATAATATATTTAAGAACTCATTAAATCTTGTGCGAGGTGAATAAATTTCAATATTGTTTTTGTTTTACAATAAATCAATTAAATAAAAAAGTAAAATATATACAATTCTTGAATATGTTTATCTCTTCTTATGTATATGTAGAAATAAATGTTGAAATTAAAAGTAACTCATATGAAAGAAAAGAAGTTACCTCATGTATTTTTCTCCATATCATATATATCTAAATATTTTTTCAAGAAATTCATTTAGAATGTATTTATAAGATTAGTATGAAGCTTCATAAGATTAAACAATGTTTGCATTATCTATTAATATTTTAAAAAAAAAGTTAAAATATCAAATTTGATGTTAATTTATTTGGTAATAAAATTTTAATAATGCATAAATATTCTATGAGGTCCTTCAAAAAATTTAATAAAATATTATAATTATATTTTTTAATTAATTGATTGTGTTTCGAGATAGTGTTAGTAAATTATGATTTTTGAGGATCATTCCCTCTTAAATTATATTTTTTAATTAATTGATTATGTTTTCCAAAATAGTGCTAATAAATTATGATTTTGAGGATCATTCCCTCTTATATTAAAGAAATTAAATAGTTGTGTTATTAATTAAAAATAACATTAAATAGTTGTGTTATTAATTAAAAATAACATCAATTATTTTACATACTTGACATCAAATTTTCTAGTTTAGGACTTTAAATTTCTTTTTTAATTATTAACAAAATTAATATAATTCCATACAAATATGATGAAAAAACCTTTTGTAAATATCAAGACTGATTAATTAAGATGATCTCAATTAATAATTAGCGTATACACTTTATATTAAATTTGTATTTTTAAAATTTAATTTAATTTAAGAAAACTTTTTACTATTATAATAAAAATTATCTAATCAATTAACTAGAGTTCCAATCATAATTTTTATAATTTCTTCCTAGAATTTTAATAGTTCAAAGAAAAATATGATGTAAAAGCTGAACGAATAAATTCAAAGCACTTTACGATTTTCAAAAGAATTTCTTAAGTATAAGAATGGATCAATTCACAATTTATGATTATAGAAAATCACCTATATGGTCTTTTAGGCTCTTGATATAAAATATATTTACCATCAAGTTCTAAGTTTTGGAAACAAATTTCTGTATCCATTTCTCATTTTCTTTTCTGACTTGTTGGAGCAAACCCAAACTCTGACATCCATATGTATAAACCGTTCTTGCAAAACTTTCCAAAAAAAAAACATCCTCCCAAATTTGATATTTCTGACTCAAAAATGTTGGGCCTCTCTAGAAATGCTCTCATTGTATATGCTCACTACTCGCAATTTCACCAATTTGTGTACAAAATTGATTGGATATTCCTAAGAAAATCTAAGTTCACAAATTGGCCAACCTTTCGGCAATTACCTTTTAAACAAAATATTTAAGCCATCAAAAATTTCGTGCCTAGTTAGCACGTCTATACTTTTTCAAGTTTGTATTGATAGAGCACGACTCTAATTTAAATCTTCTCTTGCCGCAAGTATCAGGAAGCAAGTAGCTTCTTTGATTAGAATTGACACCTCTTGCGTTGTTTTAGTAATATATTGACAATGTACGATGGTGTGGTAGAGATGAAATTTTTACGCCACATGACCAAAGCCACAGATCTAGCTGTACACTTAGCACCTGAAAAAATAGAAAGTGTTAGTCTATATTTAAAATCTTCAAGCTTAGGCTATGAATTCTAGCCCATCAGATTACTCTCAACATTTATTAACTTAAAGAATTGGCTGGTCAAGTGGACAAGAGCATGGTAGTACACTTGATGAGGTCCATGAAGAGTTTGAAGAGGAATTTGTAACATTGACAATAGTAATCTGTAGGGGCAGGGAAACACATAGCCAGAACGACAAATAGTTTTCCAAATTTGGGGGATGGCATAGGGACTTATTTATAATAGCTTAAATAAAATTTAAAACCTGAATTTTAAAAATTAACTTGATTCATGAACCAACATTGTGTCTCTTTGCCGCATTATAACTATAGACATAAAAAGGGCTGAAGTAGCAATGACAGTTCATTGATCCAGTTGTCCATCTGATATTCATACCATCAACTACAGCTCTACGAGTACGATTTGATTAAACAAGTGTCCAGATAATACAACATAATAAAGGAGGGATTGCCATCGTAAAGATGTAAGTTCTTCCCCCATCAGAGGCACACGGAGATCTCTGATAATCAGAATTTCTCAAGGAAACCCTTTCGCAATAAGAAAAAGAAGCCAATCCCAATTTTTCTTTTCCCAGAGCAGGAAATAAAGGGGCTGCCTACAGACAAGGCCCAAAACAATATCAAGATTTATATGGACTAGATTTGCTCTTTCATCTGACAAACACCATTGCCATGTACCTGGACCAGGAACTATAGATTATTGTATTCTTACTGTAGCTTCTGTTGTAATATTTCCAGCACGTAAGCATCTTAGAAAAACAAAATTAAGAGCAAATCTAGTACAGATAAAGTGGTAAAAAAGAGTTAATTTTACCCACTCCTATCTTTTTAAATTTTTTTTAGTCCCATTTTTATAAAACAAAATGCTCACTGGAAACAGGGAAATGTCTTGGGAAAGGGGGCTGGATGGCTCCCAAATTCCAAGGATGCACTCCCACATTTCCCCAATATTATCTAGAGCATAGTTTGCAAACTCACTGAAAACTCTCAGCCTCAGCAAGCACCCGCAAGTTTTCTGAAAAACAAGCAACTCGCATCCAGACTCGCCCCTGAGCAAAACTAGCTATTTGTGCAGGCACGCCATGACTCATAAGGACAGTCAGACGCAGTGAAAAAACACAAAAAATGTGGGAAAAACTAAACGCAAGAAAAACTGTATTTTGCATATAACTTATGTTTTTTTAAGAAATTTAAATTTTTTTTAAGTTGCCAAGTCACTGAGTCCGAGTCAAATTAGCGTCTCTTGACATTTTTGCTAGAGTCAAATTACTTGTAGTTTATCTAGTGAAAGCCCGTCTGTAATTTCCCCACTCTTGGAGTGACATCTTGGTGGTCATATTCTAGCCCATCCAGCATTCCTGTGGCTTAGAAGGCATGATTAGGGAATGATTTTTGGCCAAGCGTATCAAATTTTGGTGTTTAGAAATTATCCTTAACCAAGCAAAGCATAATGGTGACCTTATTTTAACATTATCTCATGGCACACAAGGAGGTCAAAGCAAGCAAGGAGGTCTACTCAAGTCAAAGCAAGCAAGGAGGTCTATTTGCAAGACCAAGCAAGCAAGGAGGTGAGTCAACCTCATCAAATCTGATCAGTTTCTAGAAGCTTCCCCTTCCTATGGTGGTTTAGGTGACTTAAGGGAGAAGCTACCATAAGGTGACTTAAGGGAGAAGCTACCATAAATTAATATTTTAAGATCAAATCTGATCTCTTCCTTGAGGCGGCTGAAGGAAGCTTCCAAGATAGAATTTTATAATCTCCAAAAGGCAAAAGGCAATCAAATTCTTCTAAGGTGGTTTGGGAAGCTTAGTCAAGAAGTTATTAATATTTTATTAAGCAAATCTGATCCTTTTTGGGCTAGGTGCCTTAGCCTTGAAGCAAGGTGAATTTTTTAATGAAAACAAATCTGATTTCATTCCTCGGGCGGTTTGGTCTTAAGGCCCTATTTAAAGGAGGCTTGGAGAATGAGGAAGACATGTTATTTTGGTATTATTATCTTGCTTGTTGAGAGAGATCTCTTGACTGAAAATAGTTTCAGTCGGTTCAAGGTGCTGCTCCCTTGAATTCTGTGGTTTGGTGATGTCCCCATTCCACCTAGTGAGGTGATTTCAATCTGAAATTCACCATTGAGTTTAAACAGATTGCTTTGGCAAGTTCCAGTTGCAGATTAGGACCCCGTTTTGAGATAATTTCACCTTTACTTGCTGATAGAAGGGTTTTAAGAGGTTCATGTGACATAGAAGGATATTTCTAGCAACTTCCAGTTTCAAGTAAAATAAGATTATTGTTGCAACAGTCATCAAATTAATTTCAACATCAGATCTGAGGAGTTTTTGGATGTTTGCAACCTCCAGTGGTGCTGCTACAGTCGATTTCTAGTCATCTCCAGCTAGGGCATATCACCCTACTACACTTAGCTTCATCTAGCATTCAAAAAGCTAGGGTTTTATCTTGTGCTTTGGCACAATCTGGGTGTAATTTAAGGTCTGAAAATTAAAATCAGACCTAACATTTCGTAATATCCAGTCTTTTCTGTTGTAACCAGCTTCAAATCAAATAAAGAAGATAAGCTATCTTGCTGGTAAATCTTTTGTTGAAGGCAAGACAGAAATTTTCAGACCAGAAAAGGAAGAAATTTCAGTTAGAACCTGTAAGGGTTTTTACACTGTCATCCTATAAATTACTTGTAGTTTATCTTGGTGACACCACATCACCCTAAGATCCAAGCCTTAGCAGGGAATTTACATATTATATCTTGAGTAAAGTTCTATTGGGACAAGTCTCCAGGGGTTCACGCAACCTCCAAGATGTTTCCAGGACTTCAGAACTTGGAGTGGATGCTCCATTTTTTCAGGACTGGACAGCCTGCTCCATTTGGTGCATGAATATCTTAAAAAGGTAACATCTTAAAGAAAATAAAATACAGAAAATTAAAAACCTTAAAAGCTAAAAGCAGGGGGTGGGGTGTGGTGAGGGGATTGTTGCTGCAAATTTGGCACATTTGATTTACTTTTTAAATTTTCAGCTACATTTAATTTGTTTAAGTTATTTTAAATGCCATTCTCATGCAGTTGCCAAACTTCAGGAAATTTTTGCCATCTTTAAAACAACATCCTCATGTTCCTCCATCCCGGAAACTTGGAGAAAGATGTAAGTGCAAAGCTATCTCAGTGTTTTCCATGTTTAGAAAAATTAAGATTGTATAAAATATTTGCTGACACATACCTCAGAGTAAAGGGAGCTGATTTCTTAAGGCAGATCACAAGATGATTACAAACGGGCGATAAAGAACAAATTTTTTAGATTTTATTTGGAACTGCTGCAACTTCACCAGGAGCTCTCACTAGCACATTATCATGCATACCAACAGAGCATGCTAAAGAAAATGTTAGATGCTTTGGACACATCAAGGATTGTTTAAACATACCTTTTTTCCAGCCTTCACTCCAATCAATTCCCTCATCTTTTCTACAGCATAGATTGTACATGCACGTATCTCTACTTCTTCTTCAGTTCCTGAAGCCAATTCTTTGTTGCCATCCACAATGGTAGCCAATGTCGGACTATATGTGAGCACACCCAACTGTCTCAGAACAGCTGGAACTATATAGTCTGCAAAAATTGTTATTGAATCAATGTCACTAAAAGATCCATATCCTTGACCTTTGAAGGCTCCCCACAGGTCAGCTACAAATATCTGAGCCCTCTTATAGAGAAAAACTTGGTGACCTTTATACACTGAGTGATCCCGAAAACCTGCAAAAATATCGTACCACTGTGACTTACAAGAGGAAGAATCACCTTAAAAACAAGCATGAGCAGTTTTTATGCAACAATAGCCCCTGTAGACTTCTAAAGATTATGACCAAACTTCAAAATGACGCTATAAAATGCCTAAAAATGAGTTTCATTCTAATATAAGCACCATAGTGAGATACCTTTTGGAATGCATTGCCATTAAGAAAAGTGTTGCTGTAAATTTTATCAGCAAAAACTTTGATTAAGAACCATTTTAACTGGTTAAATAATAAATTGCTCTCTTATATTTCTTTCCATCCTATCCACCTATCACCAAACAAAATCCCTAAATGCAAAGTTCAATTTTGAAGTCTGATAAAAATAATTATCATTAAGCTTGGATATCATTTGGTAGAAAAATCATCTACAAATGTTGTAGGACAGAATTCCATCAAGTTCTGCACAGGCAGCCAGTTATTTTCTCTAAGCTTCAAAAAATAATGCAAGGATCTTTCGTATACATATATCAAGCACATCAAATGCTATAGCAGTTGGTGGAGATGATAATTAAACTACAAGCAATAAGCAATCAACTAACCTTAACATTCAGATAACAACAAATATCATCTTGCTAAAGTTTTTCTTAACAAAACTGCATTCTGGATTCACTTTACTGATTTAAAATGGTACACTCAGAAAGCAGGACCCCTGACAAGACACAGAAAAACAATTTTGATGGTATGCTCTTCATCTAAGTCGCCAAAATTTCTTTAGAACAGGGTCCTATCATGCACTTTACATCAATTACCAGATATTTGAATTTCACCTTTCTAGAGAGAACCAACAAATTTAATCCACTCATTTTAAGCCAGCTACAGAAATTAAGAAGTTGTCAATTTTGTGAATAGAATCAACCCCCGGTATACAGATAACTATGTAACATTTTTCTTAGCACCATTATATTTGATATTCAACTATATTTCTTAGAATTCTCAGATCAGGTCTGCACAAGAGGCTATACCAGGAAAATGACGAGTAACCAACTCTACCAGAGCCACTGCAGAGTTGCCAGCAGCAGCAACAAGATTAGCTGCCTTTCCTCCAAAGCTCTTCCCCAACTCTGTGCCAACCTAAATAGCAGGTAAAAGGCATCTACAATAACATTGTTAATAAGAAAGGATAGGAAAGAATAGACAAAAGATGGCCCCTAATTTAACAATGCAGCATATGGCCTAGAAGTGAAAATAGATTGAAGTTATTATTTAACCTAAAACTGGAATAAGGTAGCGGGGGAATATGTACTACTATAGAATAACATGTATTTGGTCAAGAAATACTTCATTGTAAATACAAACAAACTGACATGATTAAACCTGTATTGCTAAAACCAGAATTAACAGCAAGATTCAAATCTCCTAGATAAGGAGGAAACATCAAAACTGTGTAGTTATGAGAGATTATAAATTTATAAATCACAATTGAAAAATAGCAGCAAGTAAAAATAAATGCAATAAAATGAACCTCGTGGAGTAATCTAATGCGCTCATCTTCTAAAGGAAGAGGTCGTGACCAGTTGAGTAATTCCCTCAATTGAGGACCTGAGAACATTTTGCAATAAATAAACATCCACATAAGAGTTGCTAACATTGTATAATGAAGGCAGCTAATGTTTTCTCTTTAATTTTATAGGAACATCCTCACCTGGCTCCCTTGGTAAATGTAGATGCTACCATTAATAGATATCATTTTCACAAAGCATGCACATAAAGATAAAGTCCATAGAACTTCAAAAAAAATTGATAAGGTTGAAATGCTTTAGTAAATACTAAATACACATTTATACCTGTATAACTTCTCAGACGATCTGCATCAAACACTGAGCTATCATTTTCCAAAGCTGCTTTCAGACCAGCAGCCAAATGGTCATAATTTAGCTCCTCGTCTGTTGAGAGAAAAAAAATCAATTACATCTTAAGAAGCATACAATGAGCAAAAGCTTGGTAGAAAGAGACAGAAACAAACAGCTCATATAATCCCAAAACTAAATCATAAAAAGCCCTAGTTAGGAGATGACATTGGATCCATCAAACAGCAGTTACATACTCTTGCAAACTATCTGAAAGTTGCTGATATTGAAGCATGGTAAGTTATTTCAAAAGGAATCCCAAAACCTGTGTACAGCATACCATTTTATAATTTTAAGATTTCAAGTTTCTAATTTTTTTATTTATTTAACTTTTTATATGGTTACTTTTGCTTGATAAGCTGGCTGCCGGTACTTTGTGCTTTTCTGTTGTTGGCAAATTGTGCTGTGTGTAGAGATGTTTAGTCTGGTTAAACATTTTTTGTTTGTTGACTTTGTTCATATGTTTGATGGGTTCAGAATGTCTTCTTATTGCCTTGGATCAAGATCTTTGTTAACAAGACTATCAACTGTTTTGATGTTTTGTTTGGGTCATATTTCCAGTACATCAAAAATACATTTGTTTTTAAGTTGTGGTTGTGATGTCCTCTGAAATCTTGTGGTTTATAATTATATGGAATGCCAGAAATAAGAACTTATTTCAAGACAGCAATAGGGATCTCATTGGCTTCTCTAGAGAAGTCACAATTGCAAATGTTACGCTGCAGGTCAGCATGCAGGTTGGTGCTGGTGTACAAATATTGAAAAAGTTTATCATTGAAGGAGAGCCAGTTCCTTCTGCTGATGTTCTCGTCAAACCAGAGGGTGTTGCTCTGTGCTGGACTGGAGGTGTAAACATGATGAAATATGATCCTGATGGTTGGCTGGTCCGTGAAGTATACCAGAGTGAAACAGCCGTTCCTTAGCTTTCTGTGAATGCTGCTTCCTCCCACAGTGATAATGAGACCAGTGCACCATATCCACCTGTTCAGATTGTGCTCAGATGAATTGCTTCAAGAATGTATGGTACATAGTGTCCAGTCCACTAAACACCACCTTGCTGAAACTATTATTCTGCAGGACAGGAGAATTGAGGCTAAAAACAAGGGAAGAAGGAAAAAACAACAGAAAAAGAGAAGAAGAATCTTTAGTTCCAGACATTTTTATATTGAGACTATGTGACGTGTGATTTTGGCTGTGTATTACTGGTTTTACTATGTCATTTTATTAGTAGTGTATATCCTCATTTGACTCTTGTAAGCTTGGAACCGTACACATCAAAGCCTTTGTCATGCTAATTTTTTGGCAATACACATCATTTTGGATTTTGATTTTTCTGCTGAACTGATCTATATTTCAATATTAAAAGAAAATTAAAAATACTCTTTGTACTTCTCAATCCATTGAGGGTGGGCACTTCAGTCTTATTTTGGACAATGCAATGAAATGTGACATATGGACTTGATAAATAAATATGAATTTTCAGTTCTGGTAAGTTGCTATACTTTGCCATCTTTTCAATATTTCCTTGTGATTTTATTTTGATAATTTTTCTCCTGAGTTTTTAGTAATACACATATCTTTTAAGTTTTTAATATCCCCTACAAATGGAGGGTTACAATTCTAATGCCACCTCTATGTATCGTAGTAGACTCTTTTCCAAGCTCAAGGAACAACTCATCTCTTTCCAATATACATATGAAACTGAATCATAACGTAAATATCAGAAATGCAATCATGGTGGCAGTTTTGAAACTGCCCCTTAAGATATCGGTGGTTACACAACTGCCACCTACATAAACTGGCATTTACACAATTGCCACCTGCTTGAACCAACAGCTCTGCTACCATCCATGAAACTCTGAATTTCCAAAAAACTTCTGACTAAATTTCACATCTAAGGTGTCTGGATCGCCCTGGACATGTCTTTGCCTCTATAGAGCACCTGCATTGTCTGTGATCCATTTTTGAATGAAACTGAATGCAAATTGATCGCTCAAAAGTGCCTTGCAAGTTAAATTTTGATCTTCTTGAGAATAGTAACTTAGCATATCTTACTAACATCTCATGATCCAGTTCAGATCAGTTTAATTCTTTCCATCTCAACATAAAATCTCCAATACATCAACAAAGGATTCCAACAAAATAGGTAACACAAGGCTAAATTACAACAAATAAAGAAAGAAAAACAATTACATTAATGTTCATAAGTGACCAAGAATAGGTTGGAAGAGATTGGAACATACAACCATTACAATAGCTAAGTACTAGGGCAAAGAGGACCCTGGACTCAAAGCAAAGAAAAGCAAGAAAACAAAGGAGTAGGAAATTGAGTGTAAACCTAAAATGGTAACCCTGAAACAAGTGAAATAAGTAGTTGCATGAGGGGAGAATACCTCAGAGTGGTGAGAGCTGATGTAAACCAAAGATGGCAACCACAGCAAGAAACAAAAACCAAAAAGTGTATGTACTTTGCCTTGCATTGGAGAAGCAAACAACATTACCATCAAATAAAATGGGAAGACCAATGCAAGATCTCAAAATGCTCACTGAGGAGAATCCTAGGCTCAAGGGGGCAAGGGAACCAATCATAGGAACATGTTGATTCCCCAAGGCCAAAGAATTGTACTTGTCAGAGAAGAAAATGTTAATGTGAGCGTGCCCTAGAGGCCTATGTTGTGAATGAGGAGCACTACAAGGTCCCCAATGTCAAGATGAGATAGAAACACGAACCTTAGAACAAGCCGTCAAGTGTCAAGAATATTACGCAAGTAATTGGTAAATTATTTGATGTATTAACAAGAGCGAGACGCTCAATAAATAATGTACAAGATTTACAAAACTGGAAAGTTTCTAAAAAGAAACTCCAGATAAGATCGGAGACGATCTTATCTCTATCTTTACAATATCTTACAATATTGAGCATTAATAAATAAATAAATAAACATTATTTTAATACCTCCTTAATGCTCAATCTATCAACTACACCAAGATGCTAATTTTACAAACTTATCATCTTTGACTTGGTGAATCTCTCATGATCCTCTTCGAACATACAAGTCGATCCGTCTTCAACCCGATGAAAACATGAGTTTCCACATGCTTGGTTCGCTCATGGAAGACCGGATTCTTGGCAAGTTTGAGAACTCCCGATTATCACAGAACAAGGGAGTCGGACCTGCTTGAGATATTTGCATATCGGCAAGCATCCAAACGTCTACATGCTGCTTTTTGCTCCCGATACTCTGTCATCGAGAGAGAGCCACCTTTGCTTCTTACTAGTCCATGTATGCCGGATCCCAAACGAACACATACCCGGATGTTGATTTCCATCAACCGAACCCTTTCTGTGAACCCACTAAGTTTAGGATCGTGACTCCGAGTGTACAAGAGTCCAAAATCAGGAGTGCCCTTCACATAACGCAGCACACGCTTCGCTGCTACCCAATGATCAGCCTTGGGGGCTGTCATGAAGCGTGATATGTAGCTCACTGCAAAACTCAAATCAGGTCTAGTAGCAGCAAGATAGATGAGGCTGCCTACTAGTTGCCTGAACAATGTTTCATCTACCACAGGTGAATCGGACTTAGCTGACAATTTAAGCCCTTTTTCCATGGGTGTAGAGGCAGGTTTGCAATCCTGCATTCGGAACTTATCCAGAAGACTTCGAGCATACTTGGACTGGGAGATGAAAATGTTGCTCTCTGTCTGCCAAACCTCAACACCTAAACAATAATGCAGGAGGCCCAAGTCTGTCATGTCAAAAGTTTTGCACAAGTCCTGTTTTGATCTGATCAAAGTGCCGCCAATAATGATCAAGTCATCCACGTAGACAACAACAAGCAGAATCTCATTACCAGTATTCTTGACATACAGGTTCGAGTCAGATGGACTCCTCTGAAAGCCATGATCTGTGAGGTACGTGTCAATTTTTATGTACCAAGCCCGAGGAGCCTGTTTCAGGCCATAGAGTGCTTGACCAATCTGCACACCTTCTGTTCTTGACCAGCAACTTTGAAACCTGGAGGCTGCGTCATGTATACTTCCTCCTTCAACTCACCGTTGAGGAAAGCACTCTTCACATCCATCTGATGGACCTTCCAACCAAATTGAGCTGCTAAGGCAAGGACGAGCCGTATGGTACTCATTTTGGTGTAGGAGCAAAGGTCTCCTCATAGTCAATGCCTTCTTTCTGTGAGAACCCCGTGCAACCAGACGAGCTTTACTTGTCAAGGGTTTCACTTTGTACTTCACCTTGTACACCCATTTGCATAATGGGCTTCTTCCCTAAGGAAGATTGGAAAGGACCCAAGTGTGATTCTTCTGAAGACTCTGGTATTCTGATTCCATTGCCTTTTCCCACTCAGGTATCCCTTTTGCCTCTGAATATGTCTGAGGCTCATAAACACTGTGAATGTTGGCCATGAGAGCAAAATTCACTGTAGACTGCTGTTTGCTCTTGTTTCTGGATGATCTACCCTCAATGAGCTCATCAGCACGAAGATCACTGATAGTCTTAGCCCACCATTTCGGTCGGAGAGTAGATGTGCCAACATCAGATGCAACAGGAGGAGCTGGATCTGGTTGTGGATGGAACAGGTTCAGAGATGTTCATGATCATCTGGAGGAAACTCAGGTTGAGCATCATCAAAGACTAGGTCTTCGTCATCCCTCCCATCAGGTGGACCTAATGGAAGTCGGACACTCATATCAGGACCCTGTAGAGGCTGATCCTCTGAATGCTGAACAGGTGAGGAAGAGTGAAATGGACCTCGTTCCTCATCAAAGACAACATCTCGACTGAAGATAAGACGATCAGTGTCTATATCAATCAGCCTATATGCCTTGTGGTTGTCACTGTACCCTGTGAACATGAGTTTCTGGCTCTTGGAGTCCAGCTTAGTGCGCTTGGCCTCTGGAATCCAAACATACACAAGGGAGCCAAAAACTTTCAAATGACTGATCCTAGGTTTGCGACCAGACCAAACTTCCTCAGGAGTCTTCCCCTTAACAGCATGAGTAGGTGACCTATTAAGGAGATAGACGGATGTATTGACGGCTTCTGCCCAAAACTTAGTAGGAACACTCCTGTGTTGCAACATGGAGCGAGCCACTCAACAATCGTACGATTGCGTCGCTCTACAACACCATTTTGCTGAGGAGTGTAGGGTGTGGTTAACTGACGTTTTATCCCATGAGTATCACAGAAGTTGGAGAAAGCACTAGAACAGAATTCCCCCCCATTATCTGACCTAAGAGTTATAATACTAGAACTGGACTCTTTTTCAACTAAGGCCTTAAACTTCTGAAATACATTAAAAACCTCTGATTTCTGTTTAAGAAAGTACACCCACATTTTCCTACTATAGTCATCAACAAAAAGTAGAAAGTACTTGCAACCAGTTACAGAAGAAACAGACATAGGACCACAAATATCAGCATGAACTAATTGAAGTACCTTAGAAGCCCGCCAAGAGTCGCCATCTTTGAACGGTGTGCGATGCTGCTTCCCAGCCTGACAAGCACCACAAACGCCCTGATGCTGAGTCTGAATGTCAGGTAAGCCATCAACAAGTCCCTCCCGAGCAAGCTGAGAGAGATAGTGCGTTCAAGTACCGCGCCAAAGACTGTGTGAGCTGAATTTCTGGCTGCCAAGGCTAACTCCGGAGAATCACCAGTGTCCACAAGCCTGTAAAGGCCATGATCCTCTATCCCAACGGCCACCGTTGTGCGAGATTCTCGATCAACAATCGAACATCTATGCGAGCTGAATACCACATCCATCTGGGGAGAATGCCGCATGATCTGACTGACTGAGAGAAGATTGAGCTCGATATCAGGTACATAATATACGTTGAGGAATATGAGATCCCTCCCGCCAGACTGAACCTGAACAGTGCCTGTGCCGACAACTGTGTATTCCTCTCCTCCTCCAAAGATTACTGAGTCAGTGCAAGGGGAAAAGTTTGTGAACCAATCACGCCAGTCTATATGTACCAAGCAGAGGACTTGACTTTTTTTGCCATCAGTGCATAAAAGGCAGATTCCTTCTGCTCAGAGTGCTCGGCGACATTCGCTTTCTGAAACCCTCCCTGCTTCTTTTGCTCAGAAGCCAAACGAGCACGGCAATCTTTCTTGATGTGGCCAAATTTATGACAGTAATTGCACTGTATATTTTTCTTCTTCGGACTGGTGGAGCGCTGACTTGAGCCTTTCTGCTGTGAAGGCTGACCTTTCCCATGATGCTTTGACTGAGTTTTTGCTGCAAAGGCCTGCTCCGTGGAGGATGATGAATCACTGCTACCGAACTGTTGTCTCCAGCGATCCTGCTGCAACAGGATAGTGCACAAATTCGGAAACTTGAGATCAACATTAGCAGACGTAATGTTGAGGGTCTCTATGAAATGTTCATAGGACTTCGGTAAACTCTTCAGGGTGATCACAACCATGTCTTCCTCCTCCATTTTCCGACCAATCGCCTCCAACTGATCTCTGATCTCCTGGATTTTATTCAAGTGCGCTTGCAGAGTTGTCTTCTCATCCATCATGATAGAAAACAGCATATTCTTCAAGAAAAACGCACGGCTTTTGTCGGAAGTTTCATGCATATCCTTCAAGTGATCCCAGATCTCCTTAGCTGATTTTCGCAGTGGAATCTGAGGGAGCTGATCATCAGTAACCGAAAGCTTAATAAGCATGACGGCTTCACGATTCTGCTCATCAAATTTATCCTGATCCTTACCCGCCGCTTCAGGACGAGTAGCGTTGCCGAGGATCATCTGATCAAGGCAGCGGTATTCAAAAATTGTTAACATCCGCTGCTTCCAGGTGTTGTAATTTTTGCCATTAAATCTCTGGCTGCCCTCCAGCATTAAATTGCTTAAACTGGCCATCTTCACGCTTTTCGAGGCACGAAAAACGAGGTACTGAGAAGAGGCTGATGCACGAAACTCGAGGCACGAATTCCAATGCAGAAAACAGGGACAGATTTAGGTACAGACTGCAGAAAGTACAGTGTACGGATGGCACAAAATTCGAGGCACGAAAAACGATGCACCCAGAAAATTCGGAGACCAACCCAGTTGAGCTCTCGAAAAACCCACCACGAATCTGTGATCGAAAAAATTTTCTGACTTGAAACACGAGATTTTCTCAAAACCCTAGCTGCAGGTCGCGTTTTCACAAAAACACTGCAAAACGACTTGAAAATTTTTGAAAAATTTCAGAAAACGGCTTGAAATCCGCACAAACTCGTGGCAAAAAAATTGCAGATGTCTGGGCGACCACGTATCAGTCAGAAAACGCCCCAAAAGACGAAGAAACGCGGCCAGAAAACACTGATTAAAATCGCGTCTGAAAAAAAACGGCCAAAAAACCAGTCTTCAAAACGCGGCCAGGAAGATAGACACCAAAAATCCTCTTCAATGAGACGCGTCCACAGAAGGAAACAAAGGACGCGCCCAGGATCGGCCTGCAAACACACGAATCTTGAAAAAAAAATCCCGTCGGCGCCCAGAAATGAGAAGCACGCGAATTTTGAGTCACAGAAATCCCACGAAAAAAAACAGGAAAACGCGCGGCCTGAAGATAAAAATCGCGACCAGATTTGAAGAAAATTGTGCCCAGATCGCGGCCAAACAAACAGGAGCCCACGATTTTTCTTCTTTCAGAAAACACGAAAATCTTCAATCACAGATCTTTGAAAATCGGCACCCAACAATTTCGAAAATTTCCACTGAAAAAATTCCAGAATTAAAAAATTATTTCGAAAAATTAAGCAAAATAATTTCAAAAAGAAATTATTAATTTTTCGAAAAAAATTGTTTTCCTGAGCTCTGATACCATATTACGCAAGTAATTGGTAAATTATTTGATGTATTAACAAGAGCGAGACGCTCAATAAATAATGTACAAGATTTACAAAACTGGAAAGTTTCTAAAAAGAAACTCCAGATAAGATCGGAGACGATCTTATCTCTATCTTTACAATATCTTACAATATTGAGCATTAATAAATAAACATTATTTTAATAAAGAAGCCCTAGTGGCAGACCACAAGGATGAGCAATGTTTCATTGATCTACACCCTTTTGTGTGTGAATCAACAAAGGATCCATGTTAGATATATTAGATACTATTTAATACAACTAGGATTTTGTTAGCATATTATTAGCATGCTTTTAGTTTGTAACAAATAGTTTATTCTTGGAGTTGGTTTGTACCCATGATATTACACAGTTACCATGGTGTACTAGTTGCTTGATATTCCAATGTAATATTCAACAGCCCACAATTTAATCTTTCATGGTACCAAAGCCTCTTTGAGGTCTCCAAGGCCTCTAATCAGGGAATAGAAGAAATAATTCATACATCCATGAGACCATAAAGAACTTTCTATCTGATCCATATAAGGAGGGAGCAAATTTTGTTCGTGGAATATCCTTTCAGTTTGCACCATGACATGCCCATTAATGTCTCTCATTGTCTCTAGATCAGCATCCCTAACTATGGTGGTAGCTTTTTAAGCCAATGGAGGAGAACACAAGGTTTGTGGATGCAATTCTTATCATTCTGAAGTGCACATTGTTTCCTATGTATTGGATGAATTTGGCCTTCCATTGTGAATTCATTGGGCTTAAATTATATTTTGGTCTAATGCAAAATGGGCAATTCACTAGCTGATGCAATGACATGTAGGCAAGATGGTGTGTTAAGGTGATAAGTGATCATTTGGGGTTGGGAGTGAAGATATGATTGCCATGCATTTCATAAAACAAAGCAAATGTAAGTTCGAAGCAGAAACCCTAAATGGCATAGCACTCCACCATCATATGGACCTCTACCGTATAGCATGTGGTTAGATGGAAGTGTCTATGGCGATTTTGCTACATTCGTTGGCATACTTCCACAAGCAATGGAGAGAATGTTGCAGCCATGGTAGCTAATATTGTGCCTATAATTGTCTAATAAGGAAATGGATTCAACCTAGGCCACTAATATGGGGTTACAACTACTCCACATGGTCATCAAGATGGAGGAGATGCCTAATTTGAGTATGAGGTGGAAATAGCGAAAACTCCACTCGTGTAAATAGCAACAACTCCACTCCTACCTGCATATTAAGGTGCTCTTCCAAGCTATTCAAGAGGAGCTTATGGGGCTAGCTATGGTAATATTGCTTTTGGTGATAGATCTCCTACACCTTATACATGTGCTCTAGTAGCTAGTGACTAGCAACAACCCCAAGGGAAGTGGGTGCTTGTTGTGAAATGATCATCGATATTCAATATTTACAAAGGAGAGGAATACTCCTTATATAATAAAGTACAAGACGATGTTTCTAAAAAGAAACAATCGTAAACTAAAGAGAACTAGAGCAAATAACAGAAAGTTACTGAAAACTAACTAAAAGTAAACTATCGACTAACTAAAAGCTAAGATGACCATTAAATATTACAATAATATTTTAACACCCTCCCTTAATGGTCATCCTACTAACTACACCAAGCTTATCTCGAAATTTTACAAATTTATCTAGATTGAGAGACTTGGTGAGAATGTCTACAGTCTGATCCTCAATTAGAACATATTGCAACATCACAAATCCATCTTCAACAAGTTGGAGGATGAAATGACAATGAAGGTCAACATGCTTGGTTCGCTCGTGGAAGATTAGATTCTTGACAAGCTTTAGCAACCCTTGATTGCCGCAAAACAAGGGTGAAGGCCTAGACATTTGCATGTCAGCAAGCATCCTTCGAAGCCATATTGCTTCACATGCGGCCTTAATTGTTCCCTGATATGCTGCTTCTATCAAGGAAAGAGCGACTTCTTGTCAGGTGTCCCTTTCACATATCTCAACACACGCTTCATTAGAACTCAATGTTCCCCCTTAGGGGCAATCATGAAACGAGAAATGTAGCTCACAACAAAACTGAGATTAGGCCTAGTGGCAATAAGATAGATGAGGCTGCCCACTAGTTGCCTGAATGTAGACTCATTCACCACTGGTGAGTTTGATTTGGTGAAAGTTTCAACCCCATCTCCATAGGAGTGGATGAGATTTTGCAATCTTCCATCCTGAATTTCTCTAGCAAACTCCTGGCATACTTCGACTGAGAAATGAAGACACTACCACCTGTCTGCCAAACTTCTACACCCAAACAATAGTGTAGGAGACCCAAGTCTGTCATCTTAAATGCTTGACACAGATTCGACTTGATCTGTTCAATCAAATGTAACCTACTACCAGTAATGATGATATCATCCACATCGATGACAAGAAAGATGATATCATTGCCAGTGTTCTTGATGTACAAATTTGCATTTGAGGGACTCCTCTAAAACCCTTGTACAACCAAATACTTGTCAAACTTTAGGTACCATGCCTTGGGTGCCTGCTTTAGGCAATAAAGAGCCTTTAGCAATTTGCGTACCTTATGTTCTTTTCTTGACACCTTAAAACCAAGAGGCTGCATCGTGTATACCTCTTCCTTAAGATCTCCATTGAAGAAGGCACTCTTCACATCCATCTGGTGAACCTTCCAACCAAACTGTGTTGCCATGGCTAGGACAAGTCAGATGGTGCTCATCTTTGCTGTAGGAGCAAAGGTTTCCGCATAGTCAATACCTTCTCTCTGCGAGAACCCCTTAGCCACCAACCAAGCCTTGTATTTATCCAGTGTTCCATCAACCTTGTATTTCACCTTGTATACCCGTTTGCAGCCAATGGGTTTCTTCCCTGGTGGAAGATTTAATAGAACCCACGTGTTGTTCTTCAAAAGACCATGATGCTCAAAATCTATAGCCTTTTCCTATGCAGGTTTACCCTTGGCCTCTGAATACTGCTTGGGCTCATAAACACTCTAAATGTTGGCCATATGAGCAAAGTTTATTGTGTTCTTTTTTCCCTTGCCTCTAGACAATCTTCCCTCAACAAGCTCATCATCATGAACATCACCAATGAGCTTCGCCCACAACTTAGGGCGAGGAGGAGATGCATCTTCTTCCAAATCAGGATGAGCATCATCATGACTTGAGCTGCCAGGACTAATACCATCTAGATGCTGATCCAAATTATCCTAAGGAAGATTTGCTGGTACAAAATCTTGCCTAGGAGATTTCACAATGTCGGAATCATCAGTCCCTCCCTTCAAGTGGAGCTACTAAAAGCTTAGCTCCCAAATCCTTGGTCTTCAAAGGCTGATTGTCAGGACTCTTGATGGGAGAAGAGAGCAAAAAGGGCCCACCTTCCTCATCAAACACAACATCCTTACTGAATGCCAAATGATCAGTAGCCACATCAATCAGCCAATAGGCCTTATGATTATCACTGTATCCTGTTAGTATCAACTTCTGGCTCTTGGATTCCAACTTGGTCCTCTTGGCATCCGGAATCCAAACATACGTAATCAAACTAAACACTCTGAGATGAGTGATTCATGGTTTCCTCCCAGACCATGCTTCCTTTGGGGTCATCTTCTGTGATGAGCCCTGCTGGCTCTCAACTCAAAACCCCAATTTTTCTTAAATCTTTAAGTGTTATTTAGTTTTTTAGAGAAAGTTTGATAGACAGAAGAGAAGGGGTGCACAGCATAAATGCATATAAAATGTAAATCTGAGTTATTTCAGGCGAATTGACAATACAGAAGATAATAAATATGCTCAACAATGGATTTAGAACTCATAAACATACCCGGAAGTGTCCAGATTATTTATTTAAGAAAGTAGTCCAGTTTGCCAGCCAAGATGGTGAAAAACTGACCAAATCTGGTGTAGAAAGCTACAGAATGCGAAATCCAGCCTGAAAACGGTGGCAGATGAAGAGTACAAGCCAAACGCCTAAAATGATGAAGAGAAACCCTCAGAAAAGAAGGCGTTTCTCCAAGAAATGCCCAAACGCCCTTGCACAAGAGCCACGCACTTCACTGCAAACAACCTGAATTCTCACTTAGAAGGTACGGCCAAGAAGTATGATGTCTGCCAAATGAAATAAAGGCGCCATCTCCCAAAACCCTCTGAAACTGATAAGATATCCAATAGGAAATACAGCTCAAGCTCAGTAGAACCTCTGTATGAAGCTCTCACAAACTGCACAAATTCAGCTGATCTCTCACAGCCTCAAAAGTGCTCAACACTGAAGAGTTATCGTTCTTCAATGGAAAAATTGTTCAAACCCTGATCACAGGAGAATGCACAGGAAATAGCACAAGGCAAAGTCGAAATTGTCAAAAGGTGAGTTTCTCATTGCCAGAAATGCCCTTTTATGCAAAGGCACGAATCCCAAGAAAGATACGCCACTTTTGGATATTAAAATCTTTTAAATAATATTTAATTCATTTCAATAGTATATGAATTAAATACTTGGGCGCACTTTAATCCATTTAAGTGATTTAAAATATTAAATCACTTTTAGAGAATATTTAAGTGATTTAAAAATATAAAGTCAATTTGACTTTATAATTAAATATTAAATCAATTAATATTTAAATCACTTAAAAACCCATAACTCACTCAAAACACCATATAATCCTGTGCCGTCAGAAGCTGTCGACTCCTGCACTGCCAACGCCTGCTGTGAACCAGTCACTAGGCTCTGAACTGAGAACGACAAAACTCATCAAATAATGCCACTGACCCTCTAACCCAACCTGTTAGCCTATGAGAGTCTGAGAAATAGGCTAACCACCATCAAACATGATCATGCCGAAAAAGGGGACATTACATCTTCTTGACGACCTATATGGGAGACCAATTAAGAAGGTATATTGCAGTATACACTGCCTCAACCCAAAACCTCTTGGGGAACATTTATGTTCTCCAACATACAATGGGCCATTTCTGTAATGGTACAATTTCTCCACTCGACAACACCATTCTGTTGAGGGGTATAGGGTGTGGTAAACAGATGTTGAATACTGTGTTTAGCACAGAAGTTGGTGAACTATTTGGAACAAAACTCACCCCCATTGTTTGACCTAAGAGTTGTGATTTGACATTCGGATTCTTTTTCAACTAATGCCTTAAACTTCTGAAATTCATTAAACACTTGTGACTTTGCTTTGACAAAATACACTAACATTTTCCTACTAAAATCATCAACAAACAAGAGGAAATACCTAGCACTAGTGACTAATGCAATATTTATTAGTCCA
Source organism: Sequoia sempervirens (assembly GCA_007258455.2). NCBI lineage: Eukaryota > Viridiplantae > Streptophyta > Pinopsida > Cupressales > Cupressaceae > Sequoia > Sequoia sempervirens. Next base: position 81,978 of record VDFB02008716.1, on the reverse strand, counting down.
CAAACATTTGCATGAACCAACTGTAAAACCTTGGATGCTCTGTAAGATATCACCCCTGTTTTTTTTTTTGAAAGAATTCTTTGTTTGCTGCCCTTGCTTGTTCAATGATGTATTGTGTTTGATTTTCAATGCATTTGTGGTTGTTGCATAACATTAAGATATTAGAGGAAAGAACATAATTTTCAAACAACTAATCTCTTGCATTAGAAATTGAAACAATAACAAGTATTTTCAGTTTTCTGTTTATATCAAACTTTACAAACATTTGCAGACCTGTAATAAGCTTGAACAGCAACAAGAAGTGGCTTGAATGAGCTAAAAAACCCTTGCCAACTTCGCCTCTTTGACCTCTCTAGCTTCCTACGCCAAAGTCGCATCTTTCCAACGCTGAAGCTCCAAACATAAACTCCCTTATGCAGGCCGTACACTAAACAATCTACTGGCAAGAGTGGTGCCTTCCTGTCTGGGTCAACTTGCTCTTAAAAATTGTTTTCACCTTCAAAAAATACTAACTCTTGCTCAAAAGGGGCGCCCTTGGTAGAGGATTCCATTAAATCAATACCCATTTGCAATCTCTAAAACCTCTAGGAGATATGAACAAAAAACCAGGTCTTAGGCACCATTACTAAAAAACCCAAAACTGAAAATAAGCACTCCAAACTTCAAAATATCATACCAAAATTGAAGCCAAACCAAAGCACACCAAAAACTCCTAAAAATATTGAAATATCTTCATGATTTCTCCTTTGTAGATCAATCTTTGAAGCTCATGTTGATTTAAACTGTTAACCAACACCAATATTTGACTAGGGTGGATATTTCACCACCGAAATCAGCCCAACGATGGAGGGCTTTCATCCTCGCAACAAAGCCCAAGCAAACCAAAGAAAATCCGACAACATATCAGTAAGTTGTCAAGTCTGGATTGATGAAAATGAGAGCCAACTTCAAAATATAAACCCCTAGGGCGACTGGACTCCAAAACTCAATAAATTTCAACATAAAAACCAATGCCATCCTTTAGTGAAATAAAATAACATTAAAATGTCATATCCTCCCATAGGCGTCCATTATGAAAATATATATTATTTGAAATGTTTTGCCTCCTCCATTTTGGCATCCCATTATTAAAGTCCCTTTTGAAATATTAAACTTTAAAAACAACTTAATGTTATTCAACTAGGCGCCTTGGTCCTTTCCATGACCACTTTACCCCTCAATTTTTTAAGTTATAATTTAACTTTATAGTCCAACTTAATAAAATGCCATAGTGGTCAAATTAAATAAATATTAAACTGTAACTTTGGCTCACCAACTGAAAACTCGATTAAAATTTTGTTGCAAGACCAAGCTTGGGACCAACTCCCCCAAAGGTGGCTTACTAAAAATAGCACTACTATAAATAGTAAGTGGATGCCAAATGCTCAAAATTAAGCGAAACTGAAGACCAAAGAGGAAACTGTGACCAACTGAAGATGGCAACACTGAGACCGGCCACTACTATAAATAGTAACTCCTCCGAGAAAACCCAAACTAGACATCAATGCTGGCAATTGAGTCCCCTAACCACATCAACTAGCCTACGGGAACTCTGGAATAGGCTAATTGAGTCTCAGCACTGCTCAGGATCAAGAAGGGAACATTACAATCCGCCCTTCCCAAGATTGCTTATCCTCAAGCAATCGCAACTCAAGATGTTGCAACATTTGCTCACTCTCCCAAGTCACATCCTCAACCAACAATTTTTTCTATTTTACCAAATACTCTTTGATAACCCTCCTGCGCAGTGTACGCTCTTGCACCTCCAAGATAGCCTTAGGGATCATTATCAACTTGCCTTCCTCATCCAAAGGAGGCAACTCTGTAGAAGGTACCACATTCCTGCCAAGTGCTTTCTTAAGATGGGAGACGTGAAACACATTATGCACCTTGTTGTCCTTAGGTAGCTCTAGCTCATATGCTACCTATCCAACTCTCCTAATCACCCTAAAAGGACCATAAAACCATGGCCTAAGCTTCTCTGACCCACTCTTATTGAGAGTGGACTGCTTGTAGGGCTACAACCACAAATAAACCATGTCTCCAACCTCAAAAACTCGCTCAACACGGTGTTGATCAACATATAACTTTTGTTGATTTTGAACATGTTGTATATTCTCTCTCAAAGACCTCATTATGTCCTGACTCTCTTGGAGAAGATCTCTGGCTCTAGCCACTCTGCAATCTCCAAAAAGTAAATCAGCGAAGCTAGGAGCTTCGTACCCATACAATGCCATGAATGGTGACATCTGAATGGACATGTGAAAGGTAGAATTGTATCAGTACTCTCCTAGATGCAACCACTTAACCCACGCCTTCTGCTACCCTGAAACATAATTGCGTAGGTACCCTTCCACCCATTTGTTCACCACCTTAGTTTTCCCATCAGTCTGAGGGTGGTAGCTAGTGCTAGAGATCAGCTCTGTGCCACATAATTTGAATAACTCCTACCAAAAACAAGCTCATAAACTTGTTGTCCCTATCACTAACAATGGTCCTAAGTGTCCCGTGATGCCTTAATACCTCTCTGAAAAATAAATCTACCACCTGTACTACTGAATACCCTGCTGATATAGCAAAAAAGTGAGCAAATTTTGTCAATCTGTCAACCACCACATATATATTGTCCTTCCCCTGCACCTTCAGAAGCCCTATGATGAAGTCCATTGATATGCTTTCCCATTTCTGAGTAGGTATGAGAAGGGGCTGCAACAAACCAGTAGGATAAGTATGCTCATTTTTGTTTTGTTGGCATACTTGGCACTCACGTACATACTATAAAATATCATCCTTCATTCCCTTCCATGAGAATCTCTCATGGATCTTCCTGTAAGTCTTGTAGTATCCCAGATGACCAGCCATGGGAGTATCATGAAAAGCCTTAAAAACATGCTCTCTCACCCTAGAATCAGGAACCAACCATATTCTATCCTTGTAATATATGAGACCATCCTTCACCTGGTATTTGTCATCCTGCAAAGACCCATCCAGAATGTTGTTTGCAAGTGCATTCTTAGCATAATCAGCCTCAATCTTCTCCTTCCAATTTGCTGCTATGACTAAAATAGCACTCAAATGTGGTCGCCTAGATAAAGCATCTACCACTACATTCCTTTTCCCTTTGACATATTCAATGTCAAAGTCATACCCCTGAAGTTTGCTTACCCATTTCTGCTATCTTTCATTAAGATCTTTCTGATTTAGGAAATACTTGAGGCTGTTATGATCTGTCTTTACTAAAAATCTGCCCCCTACAAGGTATTGTCTAAACTTGGCAAAAACATGCATAATTGCCAACATTTCCTTATCATAAATGGAGTAAGCTTTCTTAGCACCTCTCAACTTCCTACTCTTAAAAGTTATAGGATGTTTGTTTTGCATGAGAACTGCACCTATTCCTTCACTCGAGGCATCACACTCAAGCTCAAAAGGCTTGGAGAAATCTAGAATGGAGAAGATTGGACATGTGCTCATCAATTGTTTAAATTTGTCAAATGATTGTTGCGCTGATTCTAACCAAACAAATGCCCCTTTTTTGATTAAATATGTAAGTGGGGCAGCCAACTGTGAGAATCCCTTAACAAACCTCCTATAGAAGCCACATAGCCCAAAGAATCCCTTCAACTATGTGAGATTTGTAGGTGGAGGCCAATCAAGAATAGCCTTGATCTTTTCAGGATCAATGCAAACCCCATTTGAGATACTTATGTGTCCAAGATACAACTCTGTCATGCCAAATTCACACTTGGACTCCTTGGCAAACAATGATTCACTCTCCAAAATGTCCAACACCTCATCTAAATGCCTCAAGTGGTCCTCCCATGTCCTGTTGTAAATAAGGATATCATAAAAGAAAATCAGAGCAAACCTACGCAACTGCTGCTTGAAGACTCTGTTCATACAAGACTGGAATGTAGCAGGAGCATTAGTCAACCTGAATGGCATAAAAGGAACTCAAAATGTCCATAATGACACTTGAAAGCTATTTTCTCAATATCCTCCTCTCTAACTTTGATTTGATGATACCAAGATCTCAAGTCTATCTTAGAAAAATAGACTGCTCCATGTAGCTCATCAATGAGCTCATCTATTCGTGGGATGGGATATCTATTTTCAATTGTCTTCTTGTTGAGGGCCCTGTAATCTATGCAAATGCGCATAGTCCCATCCTTCTTCTTCACTAACACCATAGAAGAAGCAAACATACTCTTCGAAAAACCTCTGTAAAGAGCAAGATTTTTTCAAAAAAAAATTCAAAACACCTCATAAATTCATCAAAAATGCAAGATTTTTTAGAAAAAATCTTCAAGACACCTCAGAAATTCATCAAAAATTCTAGAAAATCAAGCCACAAATCTTTGAATAGTAAAACCCTAGGTCGCCCCAAAAAATTTGCAAAGATCGGGTGAAACCCAAAAAAAATAGGTCGTTGCCTTCAAATAGAGATACACCCGTCGTTGGAAATCAGACGAGATCTTCATAAATCAGCAAAAAAAAAAGAGGATGCGCAGGTGCAAGAACTTCTAAAAATCACTAAGAAGAAATTCTAAAAAAAAAAAACCCTTATATCTGCTTCCAAAAAACTTCAAAAATCTGCTTGAAAAAAAAAAAATCAACATTTTTTTACAAACACTCGATTTTTATTTTTAAAAAATTGAAAAAAAAAACTTTTGAATATTTCCAAAAAATCTTCAAGTAATCAACTACGAATTTTTATTGCTCAAAAAATTCACCATAAATGAGCCTATGCTCTAATACTATGAAATGATAATTGATATTCAATATTTACAAAGGAGAGGAATACTCCTTATAAAGTACAAGGCAATGTTTCTAAAATAAACAATCATAAACTAAAGAGAACTATAGCAAATAACAGAAAGTTACTAAAAGCTAACTGAAAGTAAACAACCAACTAACTAAAAGCTAAGATGACCATTAAATATTACAATAATACTTTAATATGTTGCAGCTATCACAAGTATGGACATTTCCATTAGGTTGCTTGAGCCTATTTAGACAATTTTTCATTGTCTTATGTTGATCTATATGAGTTTGTTGGAGTTGTGGTTATTGAGGTCACTGGTGTACTTGATATTCCATTCCACCCTAATAAAGAAGACATGCTAAGTCACCAAAAGGGCAATGATTGCCCAATGTAACAAGAATACCTAAACATTTGAGAGATGTCTTCAATCATATGGGTTTGAACAACTAGGGCATTGTGGTTTTCTCTACTGCCCACCCCTTGGGATGATAGCACAAGGAGGGATCTAGATTTGGAATCCCCAACCCACTGGTATTGACAATTCCTATGTCTCCAAACTTGTTACTAAATGATCCTAAATTTGCATCATATGTACACAAATATGCATGGGATGAAAAAGCTTTCTTTGTTGGCCATGTTGAGACCCATCTAAAACCTAAACTTGGGTTTGTTGAAGCATAGATGTTTACATTAGGAAGGCATTTGTTCACCATTCCAATAAAATATCAATAATGCACAACAAAATGAGCCATTTTGATTTTCTCTATAGTTTATTTAGGGACTATGGATCAACAAGCAAAGTAGTTTGAAGGTAAGAAAGGCAAAGTTGTAAAAGAACCGCATTAACAAAATTTGGCGACAAAAATGCAATCAAAGGAATGCACTGCATTATATGAATGTTTAAGGAATGGCAATTGCAATTCCCAAAATCAATTCAAGATCCTAGTATTTGCAAAAAGGTTCAATCAAGAGAAGTTGAAGAATTGAATCACCATTGCTTGACAGGAAACAATTTTGAGAAGTGCAGACTATCATGTTCCCTTTTTTTAGGAAAATATTTTTAGAAACACTTTAGATTATTATGTTTAATATTTGTAGGCTATTGAGGTGTTATAAGAGAAAAATAATAATAATTTAACTTAAATTGTCCAAAAAGCCAACTTTAAGTTATGTTGATAAAAAACAACTTATTTTTTATTATTTATAAGAGGGACAAAAAGTATCGCTAGGAATGGGGTCCAAAAAGACTGTTATTTTAAAAGGACTTTCTAGACACTTTGTAAAATAAGTTTTTGGAGGGAAAAGGGAAAATAAGAGAATAATATTATATTCCCCCAAAATTCCTATAAAAGGAGTTGAGCACTAAAGAAGGTTATTAGTTGATGAAATCAAAACCCTATTTCAAAGTTTGAGCATTTTGTTCATCTCCACACCTAAGGACAAAAACCCTTTGCTGAAGAAATCTGGAGTATGAAAACATTCTTGTCCTTTAATGGTGATTCCACTCACGGATTGTAGATGAGCTGAAAGTTTGCAATTAATTTCCAGCTATAGTTGGTGATTGAAATATTTTGAGAATTTAAGAAATTTCATATGTGATCAGTTTAACTGATATTTTGAATATTACATTTGTTGGTGCTCAATATTAAATCATTTTTATATTATTGACTAAACTTTGGTTGGATGTACAATTCCTATCTCCTTACCATACTACTATTTTGCTAAATATAATACAAGACGAGGAGTTGTTTTATATTAAATGAGTTCATTTTAAAGGGATTGCAGAGCCATAGATAGTATGAAAGTCCCTTGTTTGTCTGTGGATTCCATTAAAATTAAAGCTTTCACAATCTTTTGGCCACCATACTTTCTCAAGTGAGGCCATATCTCCTAGAAGGCTAAAACTTTGGTGAAGCTTCCTTTGACACGTTTCTTTCTGCCAATGTACCTTATTTCAATCGTCCCAGCTATTGGAAAGTAATTAAGGCTGTTTAATTTTAAGAGGGTAAACAATATTTGTTCTTTGGCTGCTATACTATCATCAAAGGGGACCACAACCTTTCAAGCTGCTAGTTATTATCATTCAACTTGTAGTATATTTTGAGTATGTAACCATACCATTTATATGTCATTTGATTATTTTAGAAGCTATATGGTTTATATTTATATTGGGGACTGATATTGCAGCATTTAATCATAGCTGATATAAGTCGATGGTTATAAGACCGTATAATTTCATGCTTACCTTGTTTTATATTGTAAATTTTTGCTACTATTTCATTATCATCATGAAGCAATTTAAACTCTTCTTTGAAGGCCTTCTTTAATCTCTCCCATGTGCTTCAAGAGGCTTGGCCAATTTTTGTATACTAGTCAATTGCTACACCTCACAAGGTGGCTAGAAAAGATCGTAGTCAAATTGCTTTATCATCTTGCCCATTTGTTGTCCAAATTTTTTCATGTGTCTTACAATGCCTAATAGGATCCTTCGATCCATTGCTTGTAAACTTGGGCAACTTTTGCTTTTCTCCACTAGGGCTTACCATGATTTTATTCTAATGCAAACCTAGTGCTTGGAATTTGTTTACCAAGGAGTTTTGATTCAAACGTTTCGACACTTCTCTCACACTCTCGCCTCAAAGGAATCCTCAACTCTTCCCTTGGCTTCAACATTCCATGCACTTGTTTCACCTTCAGATTTTCTTTTATACACCCTTGGCTCAACTTCTTCTCCTTTGATTAACAACCTTTCAATGCCCCGAAAGCTATTCTTGTATACTTATATGAAGGAAACTAACTTTGTCTCCCAACTTCATCTAGAGAAGGTTGTCTTGAGTCTTGACTATTCAACTTAATTATGTTCTTGAGAAGGGCTTCAACTTGGGAATTGTATGGTTGTATATTTCTCAAGTGTTTCTTGTAATCTTCTTCTTTGTTCCCTCTGCTCTACAATCCTTAAAGATCGCATGATCTCTTCGTCTTGACCACCTTGTGGTCTCTTACCACCTCTATTGGGGTCTAAGGGCATGAATCTCTTATATTGGAACCGATTTCTTTAAAGGCAACGATGCCAAATATTTACCGCTCTATCTAATAAAATAAATACATAAATTAATAATAGAGATGACAATTCTAGATACAGGAGTAAAGTATATCTTTATGAGCACATGAAATTATTGCAATAGAAGACCAACAATGGTCAACCATGGATCGAAGTTGATTCGACTAGATCATACTACTTTCCTTGACAATACACAATCTATTTAAAGGACTCAACGGTTGCCAAGAAGAACACAACTGTCAACCAACTGACGCTTGTAACTACCTGAAGCTAACAAACAATTAATAGATATTCAAATAACCAATTTTATCAAAACATAATAATAGACATTGTACATTGACCACACAGAATCCTCCAAAAGTCAATTTGATAAGTTTTTTTGATTGAAACATTCCTCTCTTTGTTTGAATTGACATCATGGGAATGGTCCAAGTGCTTATCTTCCTTTTTGTGATTCCTTAAAAAAATTCCATCAACTCCATCATTCAAGTGATTCCAAAATTTGGAATTTAAGATTCTCTTCAATTTCATTTTCCCATACATCCTAAAAATCACTCTTATCAAACTTAATCTTTTGAAGATTGATAGGTGCCTCTTGAACAAGGACATCTTTTTCACTTGTGCATTCAACTAGTGAAATTCTCCTCCCCTTGACTTCATTTAGATAAATATTTTGTTGATCTACAATCTCAAAGCGATATCTTTTCCTCCATTAGATTTTATGATTTCCAGTTGTATGGTGGATTCTTCCAAGGTCTACTTCCTCTCAATTTCTTTCAACTTTGATTTTTTTTCTCATGCTTCACAATTTCTTCCTTAACCTTCATTTGTAATTTTGTCTTAGGTGTATCCAAAATGTTTTCTTTCTCCACCTTTTTTGTCTCATCATATAACTTCATTTTATATCACTTCTATATAATGATCCTATCCTTTACACCAACATTTGTGGTTTGGCCCCAAGGTTCTTTGCATGAAAAGCAAAGTTTATCCCTTTGTAGTTCATTCTCGGTCTCATCTTCCTTCAAGAATGTTTTCTTGGGCTCTTATCTCCTAGCAATTTTATGTGATTCTTCTCCTTTCAGGAATGCTTTCTTGGGGTCTTGCCTATTAGCAATTTCATGTGATTCTTCTTCTTTCAAGAATGTTTTCTTGGGCTCTAGCTTCTTGGTAGAGTCTTGTGGTTTTGCTTTCCTTTCTCTTCTTTCTTCTTTAGTCGTCTATTTTTTATTTCCTTGGAATATCTCCTAGTATTCTTCAAAAGAAACATAGGATTTGTAAATACCAGTCATATTCACAAAACGTAGAAAGCTTGCATTCATCTCTATCACACTGCTCTTCTAACCATTTCCATTGAATATGATATTTTTGTTGTTTTTCTTTTGAATGAATCTAGAGCTTTATAGCTGATAGAAAACTACTCTAATAATTGATCCTTGAGATTTTGACTCTTTATGCATGCTTCTCTATAATGTCCCTTTTTAGCGAGCATCAGAGTTTGGTGGTTTAGCCTATCATTGGGTCCTCGAAGTCTAATAATGGTGATTAGAGGGCCTCGTTTTGGAGATATCTGGTTCTTCAGTTGGCAGTTTGCAATGTTTGTCAACTCCAGATCCTTGGCATATTCGAAGGGTATGTTGTTCAAGGGTTTCTGGCTTCATTTATATACACTTACTATTTATAGTAAGTCAGTGGGTTGTTAGAGGTCAACCTTACTATTTATAGTAAGGCACCCTGGTGAGCAGAGAATTCAATGGGCTACCTCCTGGCACTGACGGAATTGATTTATAAAGTTTATTATTGAAGTTATGGTATTTAATTATTATTAAAGTTATACTTTAATAATAATTAATTAATTATAAAGTGAAATCATTTAATGACTTGTTGACTTTAGTATGAAGGCATTTAATATCATTAAATCAAAATATAAAGTGACATTGAGATGAGCGCCGACTTTAAGAGATATTATAAAGTCACATCAAAAGCAAGTATTTTAATATATTTAAATGATTAAATGCCTTGTGGGAAATCGTGCCATTTGGGAGAGGATATAAAAGGGCTTCAAAAAGCATTTTCGATTCATTCTTGATTCTTGATCATTCTTTCAACACTTGTCTTTGTTGCTTTGGCTTTTGGAGGTGAAACCAAGGGTTTTGCTGCAAATCAGTCTTTGAGAACGTTGTATCTCTTCGATTGTGCATCCTATAGGTGTGAAAGACCACCCAAAGGCTGCATTTACAGGTGGCTTCAAATAGGAGTCACAGTTGAGCATATTGGAGAGCAATTTTCAAAGAAATATCAGGGTTTGAATATCAGATCAGAAATTCTATCAAAGCCAAACATTGCTGGTTGTGTTTAATGCTGATTACTTCATTGTTGGGCCATACTGCCTAACATTTGTTGGTCCATACTGTCATCCTTTGCTGGGCATGTGATGTCCTAGGCTGAAACACCTAACCTTTCAGAATCATTTCATCTTCTTTGGGGGTGGCTAAGTCATTGGTCTCAACGTGCAATTAAATAGAGGTGGAGAAACTCAATTCCAGAGCAAGCGTTTGAAGCTAGGGTTTCCAGTTTGCAGATTTCATTATTTTAGACCTGCAAATCATTGCTTTGGAGTACGGGTATGATTATATTGTATTTGCAAAAGGAATGAAAATCTGATTTGAATACATTGTATTTGCATAGCTATAATAAATCAGATTTGAACTATTTAAGTATCTCTTCCTAGGATTTTCCTTTGCCTTGCATTTGTATATGTCATTTGCATTTCCTGGCATAAATCTTGCAAACTCAAAACAAAACAAGAAACTTTGAAAAATCACAAGCGAACATACATGCAGATTTCTGTTAGCAGATATCTCACCTGGCGTGGGACATCTCATTCTTCCTCTTTTTGAAAGAACCTCAATTGCAAAAGATTGGGAGTGGGACCAATCAAGGATCAATTATTTGCTAATGATCTTTCTTCTTCTACTCTTTAGTCACTTTGTTTCACTGAACAATGAAATGATTCATTTCCTTGTTCATATTCTACAAAGTTTGTAACATTTCTAACATGGATTATTGAGATGTCTTTACTATCTTTCATATGGCATGCATATTTTGTAATTTGTATCAATAAGTTAGCTTTCTTTGTAGGTTGGCAAGATCACAACTTCGATACTATTGTAATGTCTTGAATTGATTGAATTTTTTTTGGTTTTTCACTTTCACAATGAACAAGCATTCAACCTTAACACATTTTGATCACCAAGATTTCGATGTGGGTAAGGAGAGAGCATACAACGAAAGGGTTAGAATGATATTATAATAAAATACTTGTTGGCAGTGAGCCACACAACTCAATATTGCAAACTATTACAAAATTTGATAGTACTGATATGCTTACTCTAGCGGCAACCCTTCCAAATTAATTACAATCTGAAAATGGAAATAATTAAAGCTAAGTTTGCTGGCAAGCTTTCTAGAACAAATAACAAACTTCATAATATACCTAGTGGTGATCACATAGATTAACATAGTATAAATTTGTAGCTGTTACAATATTGGTTCTAGTGGCAATCCTTCGATGGAAGTTCAGATGACAATAATGATAATGAATTGAAAACGATACAAGCACTCTGAAGGGACATGCTCTGAATGATGAAATAATTGAAGGCGGAGAAAAAAACCATTGGAGAAACTAACGAACTATGGTGTATTGAGTGCAAATTTGAGGGGCACACAAAAGTTAATTGTCTTAGAAAGATGTTTTGCGAAACTTGCCAATAAAGGAATGCCCATACAATTTGAAGACCAAGAGTACACAAGTAATCTTTACATATGGAGAGGAGTCCACTCCATCGAAGCCACAGAATGCATCTCCAAGCAGTTATTGAAATCAAAGAGGCCGAAGCCAAATATAGCATGACCCCAAAGGACACCCTATCATTACAGTGCCGACAATGTAGCAAATGGGGACACTATGCGAGAGATTGCCAGAACAAGCAAAAAAAAGTGCAATTATCGTGCAAATGGTGTGGACCTAGAGACCATGAAACCTTAGATGTCCAAAGAAAATGGCCAATGTCAACATGATTAATGTAAAGCATACTGAAGTATTGATCGTTACTCGCACCCAAGCAAAGAAGGCTATGTACTTGGACCCTAAGTCACCGTATTCGCTGAATTTTCAGCTTGAAATTCGAAATTTGTCAAATTTATGAAAAACCCATGAAATGCATTGAAATTCATTGACATTCGTACAAGCTGAAACTTAGGTTAAAAAAGTTTCAAAAAGCGTTTTATTTTTAAGGTTTTTTAACAAGTTTTTTTAATAAATAGCAACTACGACTAAGCAAACAACCCATCTCTGCTCTGGCGAAATCTCTTTGAGCTTTTAAAGGGCAAACGAGAACTGGAAGCATTTCAAAAGTTTTTAAGAAATATTAGCAATTTTCGAAGGAGTTTCTGAAGGTTCTAAAGGTCGAAAGAAAGCATTTTGAGTCACCCTTTCTGCTCCGCTCAATGCTCACCATCTGTGCATGGAAGGTCTCTGCAACATCGGATCGCCCATTCGCCCATCTATGTATGGAAGGTAGGCATCTATTTCCATTCGCTGCAGCGGTGCCAAAAAATTTTATATGTGAAAATTGTATATTATCTCCATTCTTGTTGCGGCCCTGCCAAATTTTTTTCATTCAAAAATTGTAGGGTTGGTATATATTTTATAAAATGTGAAAGCTTTAGTATTTTAGTTTTAAAGCCTTTATTCAATGATTTTTCATTTTAGTAATATGTTTTTTAAATTTCAACGATTTTAATTTTAGTATTTTATTTTTAAAATTTCAACGATTTTTAATTTTAGTATTTTGTTTTTAAAATTCCAACAATTTCAAATTTAGTACTCTATTTTAATTTTGGTATTTTGTTTTTAAAAGTTAAAATAAAAAGATGCAGTAAATTTTATTGTGTTTTTAAAAATAAAAAATTACTATATTCTTATTTTATGCTTCTAGAAATATAGTGTTTTATTTGTTTTTAATTTTTCTTTTTTAATGTTTATTAAAATAAAACTTTTAAATTTTTATTTTGTTTTTTTAGAGTTAAAGATAAATTTATATATTTTGTTTTAACTGTTAATATCTTTTGAAATAAAATTTAGTGAATGTTTAAATAATAAATATTATTTTGTCTTTGACACATACAAATTGTTAAATTATGGCTGCTCAAAAATCAACAGCCAAGGCACGAAAACATGTCACTCACAATGGTACTGAACTCAAATAAAAAATCAACAACCGAGGCATGGAAATATGTCACTCACAATGGTACTGAACTCAAATGCACCAAGTGTCAGAAACCTTTTTTGGCGGTAAAGGCAATGGACCATTTACTTGGTATTTCAAATGGTGCAGGAGGAAGTGTTACAGCATGTCCTACAGTTACTCCAGAAATGAGAGTTGCTTCAGAGAAAGAGCAATCCAATTCAATTGTAGGAAAAATGAAGAAGACACAAAAGAAACAGAGAATTGAAGAAGATGTATCTAGATTCACATCTATTATGTCTTCCTCTTCTACTCTATCCAAACCGATGAGGGTATCAAAAGAGCATGGAACATTGAACAACTTTTGGAAACCAGTAGAGAAACAAGAGGTGGATGATGCAATAGCTGATTTGTTTTACACAAATGCTATTCCATTCAATGTTGCGAGAAATCCACATTTTTGTAATGCAATTCACAAAATTGCAGAGTTTGGCAAAGGGTACACACCCCCTGGTTCAAAGGCTATCAGGACAACTCTTTTGCAGAGGTCAAAAGATAGAGTGAATTAGCTACTGTCAAAGCCTCTTGGAGGAAAATAGGTTGCACTATATTTAGTGATGGATGGTCAGATATATGTCAAAGGCCATTGATTAATATTTTGGTGGCTTGTCCTGATGGTGTTGTGTTCTTGAAAGTGATTGACACCATGAACCACAAGAAAACTTCCGAGTATATTTTCAAATATTAGACGAACCCATTCTTGAAGTAGGGGTGGAAAATGTGGTTCAAGTGGTGATTGATAGTGCAGCAAATTGTGTGGGAGTTGGGAAGCTTATTGTAGAGAAGTACCCACAATTATATTGGAGCCCACGTGCAAACCATTGTCTTGATTTGTTGCTTCATGACTTGGCTAAATTCCCCTAGGTACCTGAAGCTATTCACAGAGGGAGAGAAATTGCAAATTTCATACAAAATCATCGTCTCACATTGAGTCTTTATAGGCAGCATGCATCCAGGGAGTTGTTGAGTCCTTGTAAAACAAGATTTGCTTCCTTTTATATCACTTTGAAAAGAGCGGTTGAAGAAAAAGCAACTTTGAGGTTTGTTATTTGTTCCAATGAGTGGGAACATTTAGTGTGTTCTAAAGGTCCTAAAGGGAAGAACATAGAGCAGATCATTCTAAACAATAATTTATGGGAAAGTACAACAAAGGTTTTGCTTATATGTGAACAAATTGTTCACGTGCTTCGTATGGTTGATGGTGACACTCCTTGCCTTGGCATGCTTTACGAAAGCATGGACTGTAATAAGCCTTACCTGGATTGATTGATTTTTTCAATTTGCTCAATTTGATAGACTTTGTTTTATCAAACAGAGGTTAATGTGAATATGGGATATATTATCATTCATTGGTAAAGTATTTGCGGAAATGAACAGCAATAGTCACTTCATAGCATTTGCATTTAATAAAGGATATAAACCTTACAATTGTTGCCACTGTCTGGAATAGAAAGTAACATTTTCTTCTTACAGTTCTAAAGAGACTGTCCCACAATATGTTCTCAAATATAGCAAAGACAGTAATATTGAGAGAACAAATTACAAGTGATTTTTGTGTTTCACAATGGCAAATCTCTCAAAGGCAATGTCCAAAAATTAATAGCAGACATTAAAGATAACAGATGATGCAAGTATTACCTGTGAGACTCAACCCGCATTGAGAAGTAAAGCACGATGAATTGATGCACAACTTCAATTCTTTATACTCCTGAATCTTGTCTTATTTGTAACTCCCACACAAGCATCCAAAATTTTGTCAAGAGGCCACGACTCTTTTTCCTCCAGGAGGCTAGGAGTAAACACGACTCCTTCACAAAATATAAGACGATGTCTTTATTCTCCAAACGGCTGATGTTATTCTCCCTCTGCTTGTCCTCTAGCGATGATCACCCGGATGACGTAATCACAAGATGGAGATCGCTCCCTCCAAGTATTATTATCGACTACTTCATAGACTGACGTTTTGTCTTATCCGAGGAATTGACTAGTCAAAATTAGACTTCTCATTCATAATTTATTAGAACCGATAATTATCGATGTCTAATACAAATCACCCCTTCAAACACCATACTGTTGCCACTTGTATAATTCAGGCTCTGCGATTCCCATTTTTGCCACTAGTATTCAGCAAAGTTCACAGTTTCAATAAAATCTCGATAACAGACACCTCTAAATAGATTACACTAGCTCCACAAGCAAGATGTGTTGACAAATTCACTCAATGAGACGTCTTTCTTCAGATGATGCGCCCAACAATATACTCTGGAACCTTAATCGAATTTGCCTCTTCACAAATATTGATTTACATGTAGGATTTCAATGACATCCAGAGTTAGAAGAACATCGATGAACTAAGGTAGCAGAGGAATTTTAGAAATGAGCAATTCACAACCACAAAATTGGAAAGGAATATTGACGCCTACGACCCCTTGCAGCCAACACAATAAGGACGCGATCATTCCCGAGTCCTATGCATCAACATACCAATTAATATAATAATCGTCGTCATGGCATTTCCCCAACAATACTTGCCCTTTGTCTTATCTTATGATGGCGACTTCAATATGTAGCAACTCGGCAGCTAGGCTTTTTATCTTATTCGACGTCCAACACACATCACATATTATATGCCACCTAATTGAATCTGTCCCTATCTGCAATACTCATAACCTGCGATTTGGCCATATATGGTGATCAAGAAGCAAAGAGTATATTGTGACTCTTTGTCCAATGCACAATTGATAATTTTCTCAATTGTCTTTATCCAACTTGCAAATATAAATATTGTCTTATATGAAATTCATCTCTTTCTTCATCGATCAGTTCATAAATTTGTCCTTGTTTGATGAAATCGACAGAGGTTAATATTCAAGGAATTCTACTACAGTTTGTATTTCCCATTACAATTTAACTTTCTAGAATTGACCCATAAGTAATCTAACCAGAAATATGATACTGAATAACCAATGAATCCCAAACTATAAAGCCTTCAATTCTGGAAATTAATATAAAACCTTGAATATGTTGATAACCAAATCATCAAAAATATCAAACTATTCATTATACGTGAAAAACTGATCAATAAGCCCAAATGTGAACTCTGTAATGAACCCACCCTCGAGAAGAGTTGGGTTTTCATCCAAGCCTTTTTCTAACCAGCTGAAGGTTTTCTTCCTCAGAGGTTAACCTGAACCTAAGATTCAAGCTTGCAATAATGCATAAGCAAAATCAATTGACCAAAGGATGCCCAAATGCTTTGCACTAGCTCCTTTTTAATTGCTCCAATGAATCTTCCAGAAGAAGCCAGCTTGTGACCAACTCATCTTCTAGAAGCATCTTTTAATATTTTATTATTTTTACTTTATTCTAATTAAAATAATTAATTAAGTCATCCTTTTGTAATAATATTAATTTTTTGGACAACTTAAATTAATTAAATCAATTAATTAAATTTTGGGGATATTACATGGACCGTTGTAAGGAAGCTATTCAAAAAGCACTAAATAATGTAGAAGCAAAATATATGGAGATATAGGAGATAGTTGATTGTGTTGTACCCCAAATTAAATTTTTTTGCTACACTTAGTTGTCCAAAAAATTAATATTATTACAAAAGGAAGCTATTCAAAAAGCACTAAATAATGTAGAAGCAAAATATATGGAGATATAGGAGATAGTTGATTGTGTTGTATCCCAAATTAAAAAATTTTGCTACACTTACACATTTTGAAGAAATGAGTAAAAGTCTTGTTAAACTTGTCAAAAAGGTCAAAATTTGGGTGTGTGTGTTTGCATGAGGTGTAAAAACATGAAATTTCCAAAATTTGATGATCTGGGTTTGCTCAGAGCGACCTAATCCACAAAACACAAATCTCAATTTTTCATCCCTACTTTTTAGAAAAATTGCTATTTTTAGAAATCTTCTAAAAATAGTAACTTTTTCTGGGTTCTTCTGGGTTTCTTTCTAAATAGATACTAGCAAAATTTTCTAAAAATAGAAAGTTTGTCCAACAGGGTTCAAACTGATTTTGATTGGCTCAAAATACTTCCTCATCAGGCTGGTGCAGTCAGAATCAAGAAAAGATTAGTTTTGCCCTAATGGGTCTATTTTGCTTTTTCAATTTCAGAAAGCATTTCGGGAGCTTCAAAAGTCATCAATGGAGGTCAGTTAGCAGCCAGGCGTCAAATCCAACACGCAAGCACCGAACAGAAGTTGAGTTGGCAAGCAAGCACGAAGAACGAGAAAAGGTGAAAACTGTGAAAATTTGGCTGTCTGCTTGACATGGGCACCCCAGGTGAAGAAGGGCGCCCATCTTTTTAGGGCATTGAATGATAAAATTAGGGTTTGAGCTCCCAGTCAAAGTTGTTCAAATTCCTTCCAGCTCCACAACGAATCCGACGATGCAGTCATCGGATCATCCAGTCGCCCGAGATTCGAGATCAAACAGGTAAGTTTCAAACATAATGCAGAATGAAAATCTTGAAAATGTTTGAAAATTGTCTAAGTCTGGGAACTTTCGGCGCCCCAGGTGCCCAAGGGCGCCCAGCTTTTTGAGGGGCCTAATCCAGCAGTTAGGGTTTGCTAAAGTGCCCAATCTCTCCATAATTCAAACAGCTTCGCAATGGGTGTCTTCGTCCGAGCATCAAACTAGTCAATCTCCGACAAATCAAGATCAAAGCTAAAGGTACAGAATGAAGATTCAAGTCTAAAGATGAAATCAAGCAGAAAATATTTCAAGTCTAGAGCAAATGGGCACCCCTCAAGGAGAAAGGCGCCCAAGATTTTGAGGGCTTAAACAGATGAATTTGCCAATGAAGCCTCCAACGTGACTTCGTCATATTTGATTAGGCTTTCCAACAAGATCTCCAACACGTCAAACGGAGTTGGCAGTCGCCAAATGCAGCAGGCAAAACAGAGGTCCCGACAAGAGCCAAAGCCAAGAGCAAGAAGAAAACACAGTAAAATTGACTAACTCTAGTCAAGTTGGGCGCCCCAACTTGCCAGGGGCGCCCAAGCTTTTGGTGCCTTAAATTCAACTTTCTGACAGAGTGATCTCTAGAAGACCCCTATTGGAATCTTCTCAGCTTCGCGACGAGCCCAGCCATCAGTTAATCCGACGCCTGGATCTCTAGATTCGACAGGATCATTTGGAGAAGAATCAATGAAGAAATATTAGGAAAAAATTTAAGTCTGGTGAGTTTGGGGGCCCCTGGTGAAGAAGGGTGCCCAAAATTTTGAGGTCTGAAATGATAAGATTTGCTAACGCAACCTCTAAGATCGCCATGTCTATTTCAGTTAAGCTATCCAACAAAGCAGTCAACCAATCAATTCAATCAACGTAGCTCCCGGAATCAGGATTTCATCAAAAGATCAAAGGGAAATGAAGAACTTGAAAATCATGCAAAAATGGCTAACACTGTGAAGGTTCAGAGCCCCTGGAGGAAATAGGCTCCCATGAATTTGAAGGTCAAAACGAAGTTTTTCGCCAGAGACGCCTCCAGAACAATCTTCTCAGACTCAATCAGGCTACGTGATGAATCATCCAACTCGCTTGTCGAATCAATCTGGAAGCCAGAGATCGAGGTCAAAGTAGGGGGTCAAAATTGTGAGAAATTGAAAAACTCCAAAAAATGGCTAAGTCTAGAGGAAGTTGACGCCTCTAGCCAAGAAGGGCACCCAAGTTTGCTTGACTTAGCCAAATTTTCAAAAGTTTCAAGTTTGCAAGATGAAGTGAATGTCCAAGTTCGATGCATGTGAAGATTTTAGGGTTTGCAAGGATAAAAACAAAAGAAAGCAGACCTATTTCAAACCCTAAATCTATTTAAGGCATCTCTTCAATGCAAAACTCATCATTATTGCAGGTGGCGTCCAAAGGAGAAGAGTGGAGCAGCAGATTTGAAGTTATATTTCATAATTCAAGAACTCAAGTTTGTTGATTCTTCATCAAATTTTTCAGACCAACAGCATAAGGCTTTGCTTTTCTATGCTCTTTCATCCAGAAGATCAAATTTTTCAAGGAGAAGATCAAGGATTTCAATTTTCAGCCTTTTGGGTCTGCTCAACTCATTCTTCTGAAGAATTTTTCAAGAAATTCATCAAGTTGCAGCAGCTGTTTTTTCCTTGCATGTCAGAGAAATCTTCGATGTTTTCAAAATTTGATCATCTGGGTCCTCTCAAATCAGTCTTCTGAAGAAAACCCATATCATAGCTTTTTTCAAGAAAATATCAAATCCTAGGGTTGGCTGTTTTTTTCAATCAGCCCTCAGTGTTTTTCAAATCTAATCAACTGGGTTCACTCCAAATAGTATTTTGAACAAAACCCAGGTGCCAACTTTCTTTGTGAAAAATTGAAGAAATTAGGGTTTGTTGTTTTTCAGTCTAAATTCAAAATTTTCAAAAACGGATGATCTAGGTTGTCTTGCAACGAAATTCTAAGCAAAACCCATATCTCAGAAAATTTTCGAAAAATTTGTCCGTTGGAAAAAGAAAAAACCAACATTCTAAAAATAGTAAATTGTTCAAAACTTGTCTGAACCTAGGCGAGTTTACAGTCATTCTTCAAGGTTTTTGGAATGGAATACACTCCCAATGATTTCAAGACCAAATCAGCTCTCTACCATGATTTCATCAAAATAGCTGAAACGGATTTGCATCACATCAAGCCGGCGTTTGATCTACACGCTTTGGAGAGCGCGGGCAACACTACCATCAGAAACTTGGGACACTCTAGACTCCTCGCAGCAACGTCTATTCCTATCTCAGTTCAAAGTCTCGAGTTCGTAATCGCTTGCATCAAGCATTACAACCCAGCTACAAGGGAGATTCAATCAGTTGATGGCAGATTGATTTATAGTTTGAAGCCTGACATGATCGAAAAATGTTTCTCCATTCCCCCTTGGCCTGAAAGTGTCACTATCTCAAAGGGCGAATGTGAGAGGATATGGGAAATGCACAAAGACAAGTACAGTAAGAAGATTGCACAAAGGTGGATGAAGGAAAAACATAAGACTCTACCTAAGAACGTCGGGCGAGGAGAGTTCAAGGACGAAGTTGCTATCATAATCACCTTGCTCAACAGGGTAACTGGATCAGAAGATGCTATCAAGTTTCAGCCTTGGATGTTCTACGCTATACCCCATATCATGAAGAAGACTGAGTTCTATGATTGGGCCACCTTGATTAGTGACAGCGTCCATCAGCAGATAACGGAATATTTCCAGATTCATGAGTTCCATATGGTGTCTTACCTAGTCTACCTAGTGACCTATCAAGGTCAATTCAGAGGGCTGAACGCTGAGTGATCACTAAGCGTACAACATATCTACAACTACTATCCTTAGTTGGAATTCACGAAGTCACTGCATCACTACAAGAGGCTGAATGAGGCTTTCCTGATGTACACAGTGCGGGACCTGGACAATGAATTGCACGTTCGTATCTCTTCAAATGTCAGGGAAGCGATGGTGGAATGGGTAGATTGGTTCATACAATTTCCTACTTTCACCTATCTCAGAGTCTATGGCTTTTCAGGCGCCCCACTCATGCTACCAAGGTACCCATCAGACAAAGTTGTCTTCATGGAGTTCTTAAGGCAAGCACATGATGTCCACGCGTTCTTGAGGAATAGAAAGAAAACCGCCCTCAATTTTCCATTGGGACTGAGAATCTATACATGCAGGACAGTAGCAGATGCTAAAACCATGGGAGATGAGTTAGACAAACTTGGTCTCAAGCCTTACAGCGAGAGACAATCGTATGATCCTCATGGCGTCTACGCTGCTCGACTTGAGAGAAACTATGCTCACATATCCGCCCTTGAAGATTTTTGGGCCAATTGTACAGATGAGTTCAAGGTGCGGAGGCGCAGTTACAGTAGGCTCACTCTTCACCAGATGAAAGACTGCCTACCAGAGGATATCGAAGGATTGTCAGATGATGATGAGGATGTGTTACTCCCAATGTATGCCCGGAAGCGAATTGAAGATCAGCCCCTTCCTCAAGTCAATTGAGCTAATAAGGAATCCCTATCAGTCGAAGAAAGGACGAGGCAAGTCCTCAAACATAGCAAGGTCTTCCTAGTTCTCAAAAGGAAAACCAGCAACAAAGCTGCCAAGGGTATAGCCATCACTTCCCTCCTCTTCCAAAGCACAATCAAAAGGGAAAGGCGCAAGTCAATCCCAAGATGGTGTGAAGGGCAACAGGTCGACCAAAAATGTAAGGAAGCTAGACTTCTTAGCTATAGTCATACAGGAGCCATCAACGGTTAAAGCAGAAGCTCCTCCAGAAGAACCTATACCTCAAAAGGAGACAAAAGAAGTGCCCGTAGCACACAATTCTATACCACTGACAGGGTCTTCACCAATCCACATTGACCTAGATATTGAAGATAATGAAGAAATTGCAATTGTACCTCCCAAGGAAGTTAGTAAAGATACTATCGTGTCTTGGCTTGAGAGCTCCTTGGGAAGGGTAAGAAGAAGACCTTCATAACAGGTGAATTTTGATGACCTTCATAACATCTATCAAGAACCTCCTAAGAAGAAAGCAAAGAAGCAAGTTCACTTTGATAGGAATCCTGATGGTGAGATAGTCATGGAGAATGCAATACTCCCAGAGGACAAGAACTCATGAAGTTGATATGGACGACTTCGTGATGGTCAAGGCTAATCTTGGTAAAAATACAAGACATGTGGATGTCAGTTTGTTCAGAGTTGTGTCTGAAAGCCTTCAAGAAAGAGTGCTCAAGGATGGAGAAGACAAAGCAGCCCTCAAGGCTGAAATACGACAACTCAGGCTCTTCATTTCAAACCTTGTCCAAGGTACTTCATAGGCTACTCAGTTGCTGCCCCAGGTTTTAGAGACACCAGCTGATCATCATCAGTTGAGACAGCTGGTCATTTATGGGAAGGAAACTCAAGAATGGATTAAGAGTTTCATTGTTAGAGGAAGGGAGATCTTAACACAGATGTTTCAATTGAGAGACAACGCTCATGAGTTGTGTCAAGGTATTCAAGGGTTTGAACAGTCAATGGTAGAGGTAAAACCAAGGCATGAAATCATTATTGCTGATTTAGATACAGCCTATGGTTCAGTGGTCTCAAAAGAACACAAAAGGCAGATCCTTGCTTGGAGAGAGCATCATGTCTTCAAGGTCAAAACCTACGAGAGGATATCCGAGGAGTTTATTGCCTACAGACAAAGGGTGATCGAAGTTCTTCTTTTCATCCAAGAGTTTGTCATTGAGATTCCTTCTCGGTACAGTCTTGAAGATGGTTCCTATGTTGGACTCAATGAAGTGCAAAATCAGTTTCAGAATGTTGTTCGCGGTTGTGATGGCAGCAATCCAGTTGGTGGGAGAATGAGTCATATTTCGATGATGTCAGCAAAGTTTGAAAAGGCGGCCAATGAGGTTTAAGATTTCCTGAGATCAATTGCAGATGGAGAGGATATCTTAGAAAAGCGCAACTTTTCTATTGATGGTATAGATGCACTGAATCGGGACACAATTTCCAGCTTTCTAGCAGATGTGGTTGAAATCTAAAGCTGCTTTCTTCCAGCTTTCTTTCTATTCTCGGAACAATTCTTATCCATTCTTTAAGAAGAGAAAGAAAATAAATTGTAATAGTTGGCATTTCCTGCTTTTTTTTGCTTTCTTAGGTGCTAGATATTATCTTCTTTTTAGATTTAGAAATAAAGTTTGCTTGCTGAGCAAGCCCTAGATTGTAAAAACAAGGAGATTTTAGGGTTCCCTACTCCTCTGCTTGCCTATAAATAAGAGCCTTTGCTCATTAGTTTTTTTTAACTATGCTAGTGATAACAAAACGCTGAGCCTAAGTGCCTTCTATTTGTTATTCAGTGTTGTTCAATTGTGTTTATGATAGCAAATTGTTGAGTCTCTTTTAGCCAACAAGTAGTTGTTGTAATTGCTGTTCTCTTTGTGTAAGAACAAGATTGCAAGCCTCTTTAGATGCAATTTCTTGTTTCGAGCATGTTTTTATTGTAATCTTTGTTCCAAAAGTTTGAGAAATAAAATCATGAGCCTCCTTTGCCTTGGTATAATGTCTCAGATTTCCGTTTATTGTGTTATGCTTTTATGAACTTAATTCTAACTTACATTGAAAGTAAGTAGGTGTATGTTGGGAAAGAGATTATTGAAGCACTTTGTGAAAGTAAGTAGGTGTATGTTGGGAAAGAGTTTATTGAAGCACTTTGTGAAAGTAAGTAGGTGTATGTTGGGAAAGAGTTTATTGAAGCACTTTGTCAGAGAATCAACCTTGTTCATTTCTAATTCTCTTGCTCTGCACATTACTTGAGATATTAGAAACATCTTTAGCTTAAGTTAGTCGTAGTTGGAATTCTTAATCAGAAAATCCCAGCTGCGGTGTTTGTGTTTTATAAACCTTGTGCTCTAGTTGAAACAAAAAGATAGGCAAATTAGTTTTAATTTACTTTCTTTCACACCATCAGCAAGAGGGAGCTTCCCCTCCTAATTTGAAGAGCAGTTTTACTGTGCATAGCTGTCCGTTTCAAGTTCACATTCTAGAGGTGTGAATTTAAACGCCAACAGATTGCAGATGGAAAATGATGCACACACCTTTACATGCAGCAACTTGCTTTTTGGAGCCTAAGTTATTTTCTATTGATAGACAAGGTGACATTGAAATTATGGCAGGGCTTTTAGAAGCTGTTGGAAAGTATGAATCAAATCAAAGAATTTCAGCACTAATCAGAAGTCAATTTTGGGTATATACAAGTGAGGAGAAGGGTTGTTTGGAATGGAAGCAACCAAATATGACATGGCACATGTACCTAGGTATATATGGTGGATGACCTATGGAGCACAAACTCCTGAGCTACAAAGGTTTGCTATTCGAGTTTTGAGTCAGGGAGCAAGTTCATTAGCTTGTGAGAGGAACTAGAGTTGCTTTGACCACATCCATTCCAAAAAGAGGAATAAATTGTTTTTTGGAAAGTTGGGAGATCTTGTCTATGTTCACAACAATTTAAAATTGCTCATGAACAAATCAACAAAGGACTCTTCCTCACAACAAATTCTTGAAGACATAGTAGTGCTAGTTGTAGATGAGCTTGACTTTGCAGATGATGAATTGAGTAGTGATACAGATGATGATGATTTAGCATCTCAACCAAGTGCTCTTGATGACTTGGAGATTTTTTGAAGTTCTAAAGTCTTTACTGTTATTGTACCTTTTTGACAAAAGAACATCTTCACAATCGTGATTTTGCATGTTTCTTATGGTTACATTTTATAAATGTGTCATCTTTTTGTAATGATTCAAATCTATCTCTCAATGTTAAACTATTTAGACAATTGTATGGATATATTACTTATATTTTTATTTTATTTTAAATTGCACAAGGTGAATTTAATCCGAATTTTTTCCTTGTCGAATTTCATCCGAATTCAATGTTGCCAAACTCGAATTTGAATTTGAACCTAGTGACTTAGCTTGGACCCACGTACAAAAAAAGAATGGCTGCACAAAGCAAGGGCGGAAGTGGAGAATGTTATGGATAACAAACACAGCCACTCAACAACGAACGCAAGTACGATAACAAATCAATTACAATCCAAAAAAAATTTGCAAGGCAAGTACTTCAAACCATTGTACCAATTAAAGTAATGGATTTATTACAAGTACTCATGAACTTTGAAAAGTTATTGTGTCGAGGGAGAATGATATGGTGCATGCTTCAACCCAATCAAAATCTGGTGAGAATGAAGATCCAATAACCGAACCTCCGCTATGGAGCGACCAAGTGATTGATCCAATATTACTGATAGTTAACAATACAAAGAAATCAACGCTAGTTAACATGGAGATCCTTTGAAGGAATCTCACCAATACAATTGTTGATGATGGGTCTACCGTAAACATACTTTCAAAAGACACTTGGAGAAGTCTCGACCAGCTAACCATTTGGCCCCCAACTTTTCTACAATTGTTGATGGTGGGTCTACTGAAAACATACTTTTGAAAGACACTTGGAGAAGTCTCGACCAGCTAACCAAACCCCCAACTTTTCAACCGGTGGATGCAAATCAACAAGGCATTAAGGTACTTGGAGTTTTAATGGGACAAAAGGTAATTATTGAAACTCAAACATTTTTTTTAAACTTTGAGGTCATTTCATTAAGGAAGAATGTGTATAACACATTGTTAGGTCGAGGTTGGCTAGTAGCAATCAAAACCAATCACAACTAGAAAGAGAATACAATCTTCATTGAGAAGAAGGGTGGGAAATATGTAATTGACTTAAAGAACCAAGTCATGAGGAAACAATTTCCTCTGATTCATAAGATTCAAACTTTAAAGAAGAATGGACGGAGAAGCATGATTTGGGTTTGATAAAGCCAAATGACGAAAGGATCTTGGAATTACATTCATGCTCAAAGAATGAAACAAATTCTCTCTACGACCTATTTCACTGGCAAATGGAGGACTATGAGTTATATATGTTGACTTGTAATTTTCTCGAAGCCACAACTCTCAATGAAGAGCAATCAATGAAAAATGATTTTGAAAAGTTGGACAATTTATGTGCCATACGCAATCAATGGTTTGCAAAAGATGACAATTGCAACAAAGGTATCTGACTTTGCACAACAAGAAAAGAAGTACACCATATGGCTACCTTATCCCTTACTATGCATTGTATGATAGCCTTATCACTCGATTCTTGCATCATACAACCGCCTTACCACTCAATGTGCATCATATGACCAATGAAGACTTATACTTGCATCCTACAACAACCTTATCACTTAGTGTGCATCATACGGCCAATGAAGACTTATGCTTACATCATACGACAATTCCCTTTAAGCAACTCATTCCTCCTCTACATTGTACAAACATTCTCTGAGTGCATTGCACAATGAGTCATCTCAAATGATTCATCCCTTCTTTGCATCGAACAATCCCCATAATCTTGCAAGGTGCAACTATCCCTTAGCAACATTGTACGAAATCCACCATCAATATGCTTTGTATGACATTCACCATTAATTTGGATACTATGACCAACATTCCCTTGCATAGTACAACCAACATTCCCTTGCATAGTATGACCAACATTCCCTTGCATTGTATAGCCATCATCCTTTCACATCATACAACAATCCTCTCACACCATACACTAGTTCCCTCATTTCCTCCACATTGTACGGAAAACATCATTTGGTGAATGGTATACGACATCTCATCCGTACAATGAAGAGTAAGGTACATCATACACCAAGGAGAAGGGTGTGACTTTCTAATTGTACAATGTTTCCAAATTTTTTGGCCATTGTACGGCCTGTGCAATCTGTTAGATCATACAGCCTCTGTAAACTTGTTCATATTGTATGAACCTGTAATATTCCTTGCCAAATCTGACCTCAAAATGCTGATTAGAGGCTCAAGGAATATCATCAAACACTTTGCATACATCCTCTTTACTTGTTGTTTCTGTATTTCAGTTTGATTATGCTTGCTTGAAATGATGTCAAATGTGATTTAAATGCTTTCAAATGATCACTAAGATGTCCAGGCAAAGAACTAAAATGCAAATGCAATTCTTTTTGTCTTTTTGAATGCATATATATGATGTCTACATGGAAAATGTGCACCTACAGCCAATTGACATTTCGTCAAACACTTGGCATGCAAACTAATGTGCATCTACAGCAATAAGGAATTATGTCAAACATTTATCATGCATCCTAAGGATTGAGGTGTACATCTACAGCATATGGCATTTAATCAAACACTTGCTATGCAATTCCCGTAATGTAAATGTTGACTTCCAGCTAGTGACATTTAGACAAACAGTTGTCTTGCATACAGAAATGAATACTACAGCCAAGTATCTAAAGACAAATAATGATATGCAACTCCTTGATTATATTAATATGAAACATATGCTGAGTACAAGCTGAGTATGATGTCTTTGCCAAGATTATTGGCTTACAATGCAACTCCTAAGTCTGAGTACAATGGCTGCAACTATAATGTTTCTAAATGCTCATATATGAATGTAAATATCATGAGGAACCTGGTCACAAGAAGCGCCTATGCTGATGAAGAGATGGCAGCCACACAATAACCAAAAATAAGCTCCCCTTGAGTCAAATCGAGCTCCTACATATGCCACCCCTGTTCTTGCCTGGCAATATTTTATATAAATAAATGCAGCAATTAAACTCCACTTCTTGGCACTTGAAATGATTGGTAGGACCGTAAGATCAAAATGCAACAATGCCCAAAACCATAGGATGCTTCAATGATGAGATGTGAGCAAAAATATCATGGCAATGGCGCCCTTGCTGTTGTGTATCAGACTTCAGAAATAAATAGCAGCAACCTGGAAACACCTCCAATTTGTTCCTAAAATTATCTCCAAGCAGCCACGAAGAGTTTGAGCAAATGCCCACAAAATTCGGATGCAAGGATGTGCCAATATGAACCAAATTTGACTATGAGTATGCAGATTGAAAACCTCCAATGACTGAAAATAAGCTCTAATGAAAAAATCTGCATATCCTCCAATGTAGCACAAATTAGACTTCTGAAATGAAGCCTACAATTGGCAATAATCTCAGCTGATAGTTTCACAGCCTCAAAATTGCACAACCAATGAGAGTTTCATTCCCAAAGGTTCAAGAATGGCAGAAACCCTAGCTGGCTCCTTCACCAAACAAGTTCTTCAAGACAAATATCAATTCCTGGATGCCTAAAAGCTTGGCTGACCCCTCTCTTTATACATTTTCAATCCATCTTCAAGAAGCTTCTAGAAATAATATTATTTTATTTTTAGTGACTTTATGATATAATATTTTATTTAAGTCACTTTATTAAATTAATTAAATATCAGGTTATTCTATAATATTTATTTATTTAATAACCTTACAAATAATTAATTTAATTATTTATCTCCCTTATAACTACTAAATCTAGGAAAATAAGCCAACCACTGCCTGAAGAAGACCCTCTAACCAAGCTCCTTAGCCTACGAGAGTCAGTAATAGGCTAAACCCTTTGAAATGGATGCTCACGAAATTGGGGACATTGCAAAACCCTGCAATTGTTTACACAATATGACATCCATCACTTCCTGTATTGTACAACCTTGGTAATTCATTGGTCCGTCAATCTATGAAATCTTTGCATCATATGGCTAGCTCCTTCCTCCATCTACATCATAGTCACACATTCACATTGTATAGTGACCAAGCTCTATCTTCATTGTACAATCGATTTCATTTCCACATAAGGTGATTTTTTTAAGTGTACGGCCTGGTGATCAATATCCTCAACATTATACGTCCTTTCAATTGTCCCAACAAATTTTATTCTCAAAAGCCATTCTCAACAACAAGCTATTCTTGGGAGTTTCACCGTTCAATCAAATGAGGTCCCTTGGTTGGTTGGTTCAAAGAAATATTCACATATTGGCATGCATTGGTTAGACACTCCAAAATCTCTATTTTTTGACCTTCTCAACATTTTTTTTGCCTCTTAAAAAATCATGAAAATTATGTACGCCATGAACATTTGTGCGGTTTTGAAGGTTTTAATTTGGGCTTGGTGGCGTAGGCTCCGCCCAGAACCCGCTTTGTATCGCAATAGGGAGCACACCATTGACGCTATGTAAGAACCCGCGCCAAAATCTATAGCATTTTTTTGCAACTTTTACCAAGTTTACTTCACAAGCATTTCGTCAAATAGTTTGTCTGCATACTTGTTCAATATTGTCTTTTGTTATCAATGTTTCATGTTGCTTGTAAATTGGTTCTCATAATGTATTAACTTTCCATGAGCACTAATAAACCTAATTCTAAATGTTAATAGAATCGACAAAACAATATAGCCAACTATTTGCAATCAACTAAGACAAAGAATATTATAGAAAAGGACAATCTGCTATAATAATTGGCAAATTACAAAGATAATTTTGCAATAGTTGTAACCTCAATAAACAGTGAATAAATTGTTCAAAAATGGCTCCAACAAAAGTTGGATCACTAGTGCCAAGATTAAGTTTACAACCAACACTCAACAGCAGCTCCCAGAAGGTCACGAATTCACCTCCAAAATTCTCTAATGCCCACGCCAAGACTCCAATTTGCTGACTACTTCAACACCTTCCCATGTCACCTCCAAGAGGGACCCACAACCAGCATTGGCAGTTTAAACTCCTCAAATCTGCTCAAATCCTCACGTATGTCCCTAAACTCATGGTGCCTAGCAATATTTGATGTCTCCAACCACTTGGTGATTAACAACCGACAGTTGCGTGGAAGTTGACCTCTCCTCAACACTACTGACTTAGCATTGAGCTTTCCATACATGAGCGCCTGCAAAGAGAGATTTCCTAAATCCCACGACCTCTACCAAGACCTATGCTCCTTCCAAAAGGGTGAAGCAATCAGCAAATCGCCTCCAAACTTAAATCCATGCCTTCCTTTATGACTTTGGCCTACTGTTTATACACACGGTGTCCAACATTGAAGGTTGTCATGTCAAAAGAGAATAAAGAAACACACACCCAACATATAAAATTATTTTTTCCAACTCTGAGGAGCAACCAGCAATCAATCGCCCAACAACTCTTATACTCACACCTAGTCAATGTAAATCTCAACACCAACAAATTATTACTCAAATGCCTCCTTTTGAGTGACCTCCAATGATGCAAAACCCTCAACCTATTGTTGGAATGCTTCGCCCAACACCAATATGTATTGAGTTGACCCAAGGTGAGGATATATGCCTCCAAAGATAAAGCACTCAACGCCAACCAACACATATCCTTTTAATATGGCATCCCAACATCTTCTTGACAAACTCCTACAAAAACTATGCAATTTGTCTTGCCTACAAGACTTCACAAATTGATCTTCAATTGTACCTGCAATTCCTTTTCATGCAAATTGAAATGTAAAATGTTGAATGGATTTCACAATATTGACTAGGGAGGATCTTCAACCACTGAACTCGATATTCACCGTACAGTTTTTGTCCTAAGTTGTGCTTGAATAATCCTGTTCAATCTCCACAACTATGGTTTTTAGAAAATATCAAATAACCAACCTCCTCCAATGAGACCCCTCAATCCTCTTTTATAATCCTCCCAAAAACTTTCGAAAAAATTACAATTTAAAATCACTTTATAATAATAATAATCCTTATTGCTCTAAAAGGTGACTTTATTTAAATATTTAACATTTCCGACACATTAGTCACTTCATTTAAGTCGTCAATTAAATATGCTTTTATTCGACAACTTACAATTAATTATTTAATTATTAATTATTTCTCACAAACCCAACTAAATGTATGAAAAAATGCAAAAATAGTTTGGAATTGAAAACTAGAGGTGCCAATATACTCAAAAGCTCGCCTAAGATTTGCCTTACTAAGAATAGGCACTTTCTAAAAAATAACATTTCCCTCCAAGATGTTTGGAATGCACCGGACATGTCAAAATTGCTCTCGAAAAACATCAATAGACTCGACAAAAACCCCAAAGCTCAACGCCAACAACTGAATTTCATTCTAGCAAGGCTGTCACTCACCGAGAAATCCAAAGCTAACTACAATGTTGAAGTGACTAAAAATGAGGACATTACATGCTACCCCCGAACCCCATGAGGGTCATTACCAAAACCTTGTTCAAAAGGCACCTATCAATCTTCAAAAGATTGAATTGATAACAATGATTTTTAGAATGTATGGGAAAATGAAATTGAAGGGAATCTTAAAATCCAAATTCTAGAGTCACTTGAATGATGGAGCTACAGCAAAAAAATTAAGGCATCACTAAAAGAAGATAAGTGCTTAGACCATTCCCATGATGTCAATTCAAAAAAAGTAAGGAATGTTTCAATCCAAGAAACTTATAAAATTGACTTCTTAAAAGACTCTACATAGTCGGTGTACAATATTTATTATTATATTTTGATACTACCAGTTATCCGAATATGTATTAATTGTTTGTTGGATTCAAATAGTTATAAACGTCGGTTGGTTGACAATTGTGTTCTTGGCAACCATAGAGTTAAGGAAAGTAGTATGATCTAGTTGAATCGACTTTCATCCTTGGCTGACCATCTCTGATCTTCTTTTATAATAATTTCATGCGTGAATAAAGATATACTTTACTCTTGTATCTAGTATGCATTGTCATCTCTATTATTAATTCATGTATTTAATTTATCAGATAAAGAAATAAACACTCTATTGATATGCATGAACTTGAAAGGGTTGGTATTAAGTTCACAAAATCATAAACTAGTGATGAGCAATTTGATTATCAACACAAGTTTCTCATAACACCCAAGGACAAAGACATTGTACATTGCAAGGATAGTGACAACGTATGGCGAAGAGGACACATTGTACAGCCCACGAGAGATAGCGCATCATACAACGTATGGCTTGGATGTGTAATCACCATACGACAATGACGAAAAAGAAATTTGGGGGGTGGTTACAACATAGAACGTCGACAAGCAAGAATCTTTAACATCGTATGATTGAGGAGGTTGTTGTCAAGCACCATACGCCCTGAGGTTATATGCCATTCATTAGTACGAACTATTCAAAAATTCCTCAACGCACGGCAAAATCAATGTTTGCAACTGTACTTCAAAACATTGTGACACTAGCACCATACGCCCTGAGGTTAGATGGATGCCAGCAATAGCAAGGGAAAGAGGGCATTGTGACACTATAGGCCCTGAATTGCCACAAGAAAACCAAGCAAAGGGAAGGACGAGACCGGAGTGGACACAATGACGTGGGATAGTCTGACCGATAGTGAGTGTCAAACATGGTGGCAAAATAACCAAGACAATAATGTGCTCAAGGTGGCATTGAGACATGCACAAGTAGACAAAGCTGTACAACTTTCGTTCTTTAATTTTCAGGAATTTGAGCCTTATTTGAAGGCAATCTGACAAACTACAACAAGCAATCCCATAAATCCGTAATTGATTACAAGGGCTACCAGGTGACCATTTCATTTTGGCTATTGGATTTTAGCAAGGTGTTTGGCATACCTTCCACAAGCACAAGTGTGTACAAACCCGCAAGGAAGATTACCCCACAACATAAAGAGGCATCCCTTTGAAGAATATGCCAACTAGACTTGATGTAGCGACAAAGATAGTATATGGAGTACGAGAAATAGGGGCCCACAGAAAAAGATTTGGCTACAATTGAATGGAAATGTATTGTGTATTTAATCAAATGTCGACTAATAGGTGCCAATCGAGCATCGAATGTAGCCATATGGATGATCAATTATATGATTGGGTTGAGTATAGGAAAGGTATACAACTGGGTGAGAATGTTGTCACAAAGAATTAGAGAGTTTCTTGCACAATAACACAAGGCATTCTACATGACCCAGCATGCCATCACCCTCTTCCTTGACGACATTCATACGCAGGTTCTGCTAAGAAATGGGATAAGTTTCAACCAATAGCCCAACTGTATCCTTCATGGCCGACGGCATTCTACTAGACAACTCTTGATATGTAGGCACTTGGGAGAGAGGAGATTGCACAACCAATGAGGAAGAAAAGAAAGCAAAGGGATGCATTTGATGATGGGGGAGACAATGTTGATGATTACAAACCTATAGAATTGTTGTCCTTTACATTAGCCACTACGCCAACAGAGGACGTATCACTCGTTGTTGATGCATAGTCATTACCAGAGATGGAGATAGATGAGGTGATTCCCCTCAGCAAGACTACTACAGCTATGCCAGCAACACTAGCCATGCTGCCAACCACATTGCCAGTAACACCAACGATGCCCCCAGTCACATTGCCAACAGTGCAAGTGCCAGCCATACAACCAGCCACAACACCAATGTTGCCACATTGCCAATGCCGCCAACTACACTGCCAACACTACCAATTATAGTGCCAATTACATTGCCAATGGGATCCACTCTACCCACTAAGGTCACCGTACCAATGGAAGGCCCTCTATCTAGGGACATTATTTTGTCGACAGATGCCACACAAATCGAACACTAGTTGAACTTACTTGGACTTTCAATGCAAGTACCAACTTTTGCATCACCAAGTTCACCAAGGGTCATGGCCGAGGGACTTGAGCATCAGGAGACAAATCCCTCGGTTATAGTTATTGACAGTGTAGAGCCTTGCCCTTCACAGGAAAACCCACCAAATGTTGCACGCACTCAAGAGATTGGGGGTCCTCTCAAGTACCACAACCACCTTCGACTTCACGGGACTTGCCATGGACCAACCCATCAAGTGAGGATCAAGAGGAGGAATCAAGTGAATCCGAGGGGATAATCTGGAGATCGTTAATCCTGATGTGACAGACCCACTCGACACCATCCAACAATATATACAGGATCTCCAAACTATGGCGATGGTGATGCAGGAGGTAAGGAACATCTCCAAGCGGCTGGACAAAAAGGCATTCTTCGTTGGTGGCAAGAGAAGCCCAACGTGTATTGAAATTTGTGCAGATGGAGTGTGAAGGGGAGTTTACTCGTTGCTTCACTTCTAGGGGATGTCCAAGAGTAGAAGCTCCCGACATGATGGCAACGTGACACCTTTCCAAGCCTTCAATAGGGGTGTTAACGGGTGTTTTATGACCGCACCAACACAGAATAAAGTTTCCAACGGTCACTCTATCATCTCTTGATCAAAATCTCCTACATGCTAAGATTGCGAAAGATCATGCATTCAACTCCAAGGTTCCTTTATGCAATGGACGTAGACTCAGTTGGCTTGATGTGATTTGCTGGTATTTCAAGGGGACTTACACAATTGTTCGCTCCGAGAGAAAGGGGTTTTCAAGATTTGGAAGATTTGTCAATAAAGCTCAAGTTTCCTAAACTAACCAGAAAGTACTGAATTTGAATAGCTACAGGGATTAGAAATACTATGATCTATCCTAGGCGTGAGACATGGAGATTAACTCTTGCAAACTTCAACCAGGCTCTGCTTTGCCTCACCTTGGACAGCTTCCACAGAACCAGTGCAATCTTCAAAGGAGTAACTAGAGGTATTCAGATCACGATTCAACATGAAGACACCATCATGACGACACATACCAACATGTAAACCATAATCGAAGTTAGGTCCACAATATTCCAGTTGACCACGCAAGGCGAACCCACCATCAATGAGCCCACTAGTGGTATAGATTAACGAAGCTTGCTTAATTCAACCACCACATTCCACAACTATCTACGTGCATGAATTGAAATCTACTTTAAGATTCTAAGTGAATCAGAAGGACGAAGAAATTTTGCTAGCTACCCACAACAAACGATGAAACCACAAGCAATGATAACTCTTTATTATAGGAGTGTTCACAACAATTTCTTACAAATCATTCAACTTGAAAACTTCCCTTCCTCTTCCTATCTATCAATCTATGCTATCAATCTCTCTCTATTCCTTCGCTATGATCTCTATATCCTATATGATACAAATGAGGGGGGATTCCCCTTTTATAGTTGGCCAATTCCAACGGACAGCTCAGATTGAGCCACATAATCCCTAGTCAAGATTCTACCCTAAAAACTGCCAGAAAGTGGAGTGGGGTAATAAATGAGCATAGAATGCCCACTCTCTCCCTTTGGCCACTATGAGCATTTAATGCCCACTATCATCTAGAAGATTCTTATCCAGAAACACGTTCCCACTGTCCTCTTTGACTGCAAACTGGATGAATCTGGTCAACACCACTTCAACCTCCACTGAAATAGGTGGGACACAATTGAGTTGGAATTCAAGCACTATGACCGCTTGTCCCTACCAAGTACAAGACTTTCTCCAAGCTTCCAAGGCATCCTGAGTACTCTGAATAATGTTGGAGAAGGTTGAAATGTTCTCAAAGTCCATCTGGACAAAAGATCTCACATCCGAGAAGAAGGGCTCCAACCTGCTCCTTAGGCCATCTACAATCACCTCCTCTAGAGTCAGCCTTTTAGCAAATAAGGCTTCGAGAGTGTTTAAGACTCCTTCCTGTATGTTTCCCATAGCCTTTCTGATTCTAACTAACTCCACCTGTGTTGTATCAAAGAAGCCTCGGCCAGTGAATGCTGAAAAATACCAGCTAGGGAAATCATACCTATCACCCTCCTAAATTACTCCTCCCTCGACCAGAGTTTGCACTGGCATATGCATCAAGGCTGCCAAGCGAGGAACAGTTTTATCTTGATAAATATGGATTTCGTTCCAAGCTTGATCAACATTTTCCATGCGCATAAGAATGTTGGAGGCTTGCTGAAAGGAATGGGCGAGATCATCAATAAATTTCTCCGCCTCCATGCGAACATTGCCAACCCACTTGCCTGCTTCTTGAGCCATCCTCTTCAAATCTTCCAAGCTGCTGACTGATTCTCTCGGAAGCTCAGCTGGGAGATCAACCGCTGGATTCTCCTGTCCACACGGACGTGCTAGGTGCTGCACATATCCGATCAACGTCTTATGCTCCCTCTTCAACCTTTTGTATTTTCCTTCTGTTTGGAGCAATCTATCCTTCAGAGCCTAATAGGAGTTATCACATTCCTCAATTATTTGAGCTCCTGTAGGGCGGCCCAACTCCACAATAGTGACCACATAATTTTGAGGTACAGGCTCATCTCGGTCACACTCTACTCTCGAAACGGCTACATGAAGTGTGAGAGAACCAGTCTCATCTGTAGATATCTTCGAGTATTCCCTGGCTCTCTTCTTCTCTGGGGGCCACTAATTCTGCTCAGGAATTCATCCATCTCGATCGTTGAGTCAATATCCTCCTTAGGATCCCTCCTCATTCTCTCCTTTAGCCAATCTGGCACTGTCTGTTGCGGATTACAAATAATGAGGGGTTGCTCCTTTGTTGCTTCCTCTTCGCATACCTCTTCGCATACTTCTTCTCTAACAACATTTTGTTGAGGCTCATCAGTCTCCATCTGCTGAATACCTTCTCTTGAACCTCGAGCCTCCTGTCCTGTAGTATTCTCCTCTTCTAATGTTGTTTCAATCATTTGTTGGAAGTGAGTATCCGTTGTTGTCTCTTCCTCCTCTTGTTGACTTTCTCTTCTAGGAGCGTTGACACTTAGGCTATCTGGCTCCCTGAGTGGTGGCTGGTTTACTTCTTGAAATTCTTGCTCTTCGTTCAATTTATTTCTCTGACTCCCAAATAGTGAAAGCTCCTGCACACTCGAAGATCAAGCCTGTGATTGTATGGGTGATGCTTCTTCTACCCTTTGAGGCACTGGCTGAACTTGCACTTCTCTCCGTGGCTCAAAAGCTTGGGCAACTTCTTTTCTTTTCTTTGTTGATGGTGGCCTCTGGTCGCCCATGAGACTATAAGTGAGAGCAACTGATTTACTTTTGAGCCTATTCACATGCCTCTCCACCCAGCTCCTTGTGAATGTCAAAACCGATATGCATAATGTGTCCAAGTCTGTGATCTTCGATTTTGACCAGTCAGGTAGTGGGACCAGTGTATTTCTCACTAACTCATAGTTTGGCTATACTACATTCATGTCCTCATCCACTTGGTCTGGAACTAGAACAATCTCACTCTCTGATCATCTTCAGAGGTAGCCTAGTAAACATTCTTCTCCTAACTTCAGCATCATCTACCGCATTAGCCCAGAAGTCTTCAATATGAGCCCTATGTCTGTACTCCACACTTTGCACCATTTTGATGTTGTTGAAAGGATCGAAATCCTGCCTGCTAATGTGCTATGTAAGGTGGAAGAACTGCAGCTCATCCTCAGCTTCTCTGGCTGCTTGCAATGGAGGACAAACTTCATTTGAATTTCCCATAATGATCGGGAAGTCTAATCCTCCTTTCTTCTTTTTCTTCTAGATTTTATCATAGGCAATGAGCTGCCTAGATACTTCTAACATAACCATTCTGTCAGTGGGGTACCTCGGTAATCTATATGGATACAACGTGAACCCCTACAGCCTAATATAGGTGAACTTCAGAAATTGGATAAACCAATATCTGTATTCTTCGATCAGCTCCTAAGCCTCTTTTGATATTCTTTGTTGAGTCCTTCGCTGGAGAGTCCTCGTTATGTGCATGGTGAAAGCATTGTTCACCCTTTTGTAGATGGCGGTGTTGCTCAAGTGCAACTGTGGGCAAGCCTCATAGATTTTAAATTGTTCAAGACCACACCCAATTGGCT
This sequence comes from Sequoia sempervirens, assembly GCA_007258455.2. NCBI lineage: Eukaryota > Viridiplantae > Streptophyta > Pinopsida > Cupressales > Cupressaceae > Sequoia > Sequoia sempervirens. The sequence goes on along the minus strand of VDFB02008716.1, from coordinate 44,608 downwards.
CTTTGTAAGTTATCCCTCTGTACTTAGTCATCTGAGCCAGCATATATATAACACATGTAGAACATTTTTGTTCTTCTCAGGTTCCTAAACTACTCATCTAGATTGTCACTTATCATCCTTGCCCAATTAACACACTCTTTCCCCTCCATTACAATCCCGATGTAATAAAACATCCATGGTTCGAAGATGAATGATTCAGCGCTTCCGTTCACCCGGCTGAGCATCATTATCAAATCACAATACTCTTGCTTCACATCATCTGAGATAATCTGCTTGGGAAGCTTAGTGCGAGGAGGCCTAGATTTCTGCATCCAAACTAAATTTATCATCCTGGCACATCTTTCAAAAGAGGAGGCGTACATCCTTTCAGCTCTTTCCTTTGTTTTGTACACCATCCTATCAGAAGTGGGAATTTTGAACGCCTCTCCAATGGCATTAAGCGTGAGATTGGCAAACAATTTGACATCAGGAGAAACAATTGTCCTTCACTCCAGCCTATAATAGTTGGCGCACTCCATGATCAATTCTGGACACTGAATTGCTGGTGGAAAACTAGCAGCTGCTTAAATTCCACTCTTCATAATCTGGTGCGCTATGACCGATGGAGGATGGCCTCCTAGCCCATACATTTGTCCTTTGAGTGCTCTCAGGTTGAATGAACTGAGGTTATTATCATTCAACTCTCCCAGCTTTGAAGTAAACTTTGACTCAGGAAGAAATGTCTTGCTCAGCTTCTTAATTACAGCCTGCATGGATACGCCAGCTTTGCTCAATTCAGCATTTGCAGCCTTGTTGCCTCTGCCTGTTTCAGCCATCCTACAAAATAAAGACAAGCATTAAAATTCAGACATAGAAAATAAATCACGTCGGGATGGCGAAAATATGGAGTTAACTTCGAAAAAGAAGAGCCTTCAGAATTAAAATTTTCCAACTCCAAACCTCAATACTTTCAGCAGTATAACTTTTGGCACTTAGAAACATTTCACCCAAGTTTGCTGATTTGACCAACTCACTTCAGCAACTTCACCTCAACACCGTTCTTCTCACTTTCAAAGTCACAATTTCACACGTGCAAATGGTGAGAAGAAATGAAAACTGCGTTGCTTAAATAATCGTGTGTGGGAGTTTATTTTAGCAAGTTCATTCAATTTCCTCTCCCACTTGTTGTGACCTTTTTCACACATCACCCCATTGCAAATGGGGACCCCCTAATTTTGGCTTTGCTTTTCGGTCGTTTTGTTGTTGTCTCTCTTTTCTATTGTCTGTCTTTCCGGGGATGCTCCCTTCTGCGAGCCTTAACGTGAAATTTGGCCAAGTCTATAGAATTAGGGTTTTGAACTTTCCAGCCAATTTGTGGTCAAACAAGGTAAATGGATTGAGATTTGAGACTAACGTTGATGTTAGCACACTTCTGGCAGGTTTCTACTGAAGTTTCATCAATTTTTGGCAACTTACTTTTTTTAGTAAGTGTGCAATTACAGGTCTTCCGTCGGCATTCCGACAGTCACACTGCATTCAGAACATGTCAAGCTACTCACGGGCAAAATTTGAGCTGAAACCAACCACTTACTATTTTTAGCAATTCAGCTTCCGGAGCAAATTTCAGGGTTTATATGAAGAGTTTTTCAATGCATGTCTGAGGATTCCTTCTGGGTTTTCAGAGACCTTCGCAACGATATAACATGCAAAGTGAGATAACGACTTTCAGAATTCAGCCTTCAGAGGCTATTTTTAGGGCTTGCATGTCAGGGTTTTCTTTGCATGTCAGGGGATTCCTTATGGGTTTTTCGAGAGCTTCGTGATGGTGTGACATGCAAAGCAAGATAATCACTTATTCAAGAACTTACTATTTTTAACAGATACATTCCAACGGCCGCCTCCCAGCACTTCAGAATCACGAGCTGATCGCAATGCAACAGAAACAAGAACAAACGGAGACCAGTTGATACACATGCAAGACAAATTAGGGTTTCCAGCTTCGGGACCCAAAAAGAGACGTAAAAAGTCAGAATTTTCGAAAATCGGTGTAAACCACCGCGATCAGCATCTCTCAAGCTATCTGCTGATAAAATTTGAAGGCATTCTGAGCAATTACTATTTTTAGCAGGTTGCTAAAAATAGCAGGTGCAGACAGGCATCAGGCCCCGACAGCACGATCATACCACGAAGTTCAAAACAGGGCGAAAATCAAGCTTTCTAGAGTCAGAGTCAATTCAAAGCACGAAATTCAAGGAACTTTCTAAAAATAGAAAGTCAGGGCAAATTAGAGTTAGCAGGAGAAAATCACCCTAAATTTGGCAAAGGGCACAAAACACATCAAGTTTGATAATTTTTCAAATGCGGCACCAAAACTTGCTATAAGAAGCTGAAGATAGATGAAAATGCTACTAAGTCTGGAAAATTGAAAGCATGCCTAGCTAAATGCGCCTTGACTTGTGAGGATGATGGAAAAGTTTCTAAGGCAAACATATTTGAAGTTCCACCTCTTAAATGCGCCCTTGGAGTGAAAGAAGTCTAAAACGTACTAAGTGGTGAAAATTTGAAGAAGGCCTAGCTAAATGCGCCCCACTTTGAAGAACTTCAAACTTTGCCTAAGTGTCAAAATTAAAACCTCCATAGCTCATATGCGCCCAGCCTCAAAGAGGAGCTTGGAAATTTTGCTAAATGTCGAAACTTAATGCCCCCCATGCTATTTGCGCTCCTGAGCTTAGAGTTGACAAAATTGAAAGTTGGACCATGGATTTGCGCCCAAGAGTTTGAAAGAGCTTTAAATGAAGAGGAGAGTGGACTTTGAAAAAGTTTCTAATGCACTCGTAATTTGAAGCACCACCTGCCAAATGCGCACTTGGTGTTGGATCTAAAAATTCTCTAAGTGTTATAAATTGAAAGTTGGACATGAGAAATGCGCCTAAGCTTGAAGAGACTCAAAATTTGCCTAAGATGTGGAAAGTGAAAGCTTCATGGGTCAAATGCGCCCCTCTTTGGAGAGTGAACTTAATTTTCTAAGTCATTGAAACTCAAAGCTCCCCCCTCCAAATGCGCCTTAGGTGAAGAGAGGGCCTTAAAATAATCTAAGTGTTGGAAAGTGAAAGCTCCTACGCCTTAGCTGCTTGGAGTGATAGAAAAATGGTTAAGTGTTGAAAATTGGAAGTGGAAGGGCTTATTTGCGCCCAGGCTGGAGGATGAAGTCAGAAATGTTTCTAAGGCATTGGAACTAGAAGTTCATGTTGTCGTTTGTCATGTCCCCATCCTAGTCGCACCGGTGACGAGGTTAGCCTATCATTTGATCCTCGTGAGTCGACAGAGTGTTCAGAGGATCCTTTTGGCGCTTGCTCTGTTGGTTAGCTCCAGCTTGGTGGTGTCGTTGGGCCTTCGCATCTTCCAGAGTCGCTTTCAGAACTTTCTATTTTAGAAAGTTAGGTCGATGGAAGTCGCTATTTCAGGGCACCTATGCTTATTCAAAGATTCACCCAGAGTTGATTGATTTGACGGAGAAATAAGGAGTAATTACTGAGTTATTAAATATTTAATAATTTGACTTTATAATAAAGTCACTTTATTGAAATATTAAAATATTTAATTATTTGGCTAAGTTATAAAGTATTTAATTATACTTTATATTATATTATTAAAATGTGACTTAATGAGTATTTAATGCTCATTAAAAGTGGACGCCAATAATTAAATCAATTCTCCTAAGTCCAAAAGTGAAAAATTAAATCATTTATTTAAATGATTATTTTAATGGAGAATTAGGTCGAACTTTTCAAAGGAGAATATATTGTTCTTTCCAAGGCAAAATCGAACTATCCTGTTATTATTCAATTTTGTCCTTTTGGCATCTGAGCTTTGGAGTTTGCAAACCCTAGGGTTTCTGGCAGACGATCATTTCTGGAGAACGTAACCTCTTCAGAGATCAGGCAGTCTGAGGCTGTGAAATACCAGCTGAAGTTGCACTTGGTGATTTCATCCAGAAGTCACAGACTGAGCTTAACCAGTTCTTTATTCAGAGATTTACAGAGGAAACCATCAGAGGAACAGGGCGATTTCATTCATTACCATTCATCAGTGATTTGGCACGAATCCCAAGGAGGCCGTACTTTTCATTATTGCTGCAGCAGGCCGTACTATTGTACTTTTCAGGCCGTACTTATCAATCTTCTGAGGAGACGCCTTCATCATCTGTTATTTGGTGATTCCACATTGGGCGCTTGGTATACTGGAACATTTGCATTGAGATTCGAGCTGGAGGAGGTCTTAATTAATTTCTGGCCGTACCATTACCAGTTACAGCAGCCGCCATTAATAAAAATCAGGTTTTTCTTCAATAAGTTGATTGTATTTCATTATAGATCCATATTTGTTATTGTAATTGCTCTGAAAGATAATCTATAGAGGCGCCTATCATATTTGAGCAATGTCTGGGTAAAAAATTGCATTATTGAATTTATTTAGATTTTATTTGCAATTTCTAGCAAAATCGCAGCATTTATTGTTTTTGTCAAAAACCCTCAAAATACAAAAAAAAACGAAAAACTTGCAAAACAAAACAAAAATCCTTCAGAGTTTCAATTTGAGAACCACCGGGTTCTTTAGCCCAAGGAGGGATGTTGAGTGGAGAGTAAAATTATTCTAAGTGACTAAAAATGAAAGTGCAACCTCCTAAATGTGCCCAAGGTAAAGAGGGGCCTCTAAATTTTGCTGTCATCAAATTAAAAGCTCACATGGTTATTTGCGCCCTAGGCTTGAAGGAGGAGTTTGAAAAATGTTTAAAGGTCACAAATTGAAAGTTCAATGTGCTAAATGCGCCCACCAAGCTGAGAAGAGGTTAGAAAATGTTCTAAATTTGAAGCTTGACCCTTGGCTTGCGCCTTGACTTTGAAGGGGAGTAAAGAAATTCTCTAAGTGTTTCAAAATAGAAGGTGACCCTCCAATATGCGCCCATGCTTATGATGGTGAGCTGAAAAACACCCAAATTGGAAGCTTGACCAAGCAAATGCGCCCAGCAAGGAGATGACTTAGAAAATTTTCTAAGTCTAGAAAATTTTCTAAGTCCAGCAAATTAGAAGCAAGCACCTCCAAATGCTCCCTTAGGAAAGGATGAAAACAAGTTGGTGAATTTGATCAAGTGATGAAAAATGAGACTTCAAGGGGCTAAATATGCCTAAGTCATGGGGGTGGAGGTGAATTTTTCTAGGTAAGTGAAAATTGAAGTTTGCCATGTTGAATGTGCCTAGCTTAAAGAGGGTATTATCAAAGTTGGAGAATTATCCAAGGCAATTAAAATGGAAGCTCTACCCATGAATTGTGCCCAAGATGAGAAGGAAGTCAAGGAATGTTTTCTAAGTGTTGGTAAATGGCAGGCACCTCCATATGCGCCTATGCAAAGTGATGAATGTTTTTCCTAAGTATTAATATTTAAAGTTTCACTTCCTTAGGAAAAATACGCCTAACTTGAGGGAGTAATGAAGTTCTCTCAGGAATGAGTAAAAATGGGTGAGAAGAAGTCGAAAGATGTCAGCTTCTCAAGGATAGTTAAAAGTTTTCAAGTCAAAGCAAGGAAATGCGCCTGGAGTTGAAGAAATGGATTAAATTTTGTTGAAAATTAATTTTCTAAGGTTCAAAAAATTCAAGAAAATTAAATGAACCCGTTCGTTGTGTACCCATGAATTCGACAAGTTCTGGAAAAAAATTTATTCTCGGTATTGGAGATCTTCGACAAGGAGTGGATTTCAAGGTCCTCTGCACTTCGCCAAGGCTTTCAGGATGTTGAATTTGATTGGCACTTGAACAATGAATTTTCCTAAGGGAAAATTTAAAAATTTTCTAAGGCAAGGGATAAAATGTGTTGAAAAAAATGCCTTGGCAGATGAATTTGAAAATGATCACCCAGATAATTTTTGATCAAGTTCCTAATGAAAACATTTTGCTTGAGCCAGAGTTGGACGAAATATCAGAGTGAAGTACGCCCAGGCAGAATGCAAGATGGGTTGGAAATTTGGCTAAGGCATGAAGAATTTGAATGCAAAGTTGGCTAAGAAAAACGATGAACCCTTGGAGATCAAAACATGAAAATCTAGGTAAGTAAGTTGAGTTTTTTTAATTATTATGAAGTGTTTGAATGCTCTTCTCCTTGCTTGTTTTGCAGGAGGAACGTCGAGACCAAGCGGTGATGACTTAAGTGATCCAAAATGACATTTCAACCTCGAAGGAAGAAAAGTTGCAAGAAAATGGATAAGTGTTGAGACTTAGTGACAGAGAAGAAATGTTTTCAAAACTCAAGATGGACAAAAGAATGGAAGTTCAAGGAAGAAGTTGAAGAACAACGTCAAGAAGAAAATCAAGTACAGTGTGAACGCGTTTCAAGGATGGAATCTTCTAGAAGATGGTGGCCATTAATGGCTCATTTATTACCCCACTCCTCTTGGTGGCGGTTTTTAGGGTGAATCTTGTTAGGGCTGAGGTGGCACAATCTCGGCCATCCAGTCGATTGTAATCTGAGCCGTCCGTTGGACTTGGCCAGCTATAAAAGGGGGAGTCCCCCTTCATTTGTACATTCATGAGACAGTAGAATTAGAAGTAGAGTTAGAGTAGAAGTTAGAAAAGAGAGACAAGTTAGAAGTAGCTTAGTATAGATTGATAGAGTAGTTGAAGAAGAAGGAAAGTTTTTTCCTTAAAACTTTGTAAGAAATTGTTGTGAACACTCTCCCAATAAAAAGAATTTTCATTGATGATGAATTTTGTCTTTTGTTGTGAGTAGCTAGCAAGGTTTCTTCGTCCTTCTAATTCGAGTAGTGACTTAAAGTAGAATAAGTTTCATTTCATGCAAGCAGTAGATAGTAATTATGGAATGTGGTCTTCAATTTGAGCAAACTTCGTCTATCCATACCACTAGTGTGTTTGCTGATGGTGAATGCGCCTTGTGTGGTCAACTGGAATATCATGTAATTAACTTCAATCATGATTTGTATGTTTATATGCGTCATTGTGATGTTATTTTCATGCTAAGTTGTGATCTGAACACCTTGAGCTACTCCTTTGAAGATTGCACCGGTTATGTGGAGGCTGTCCGAAGCGAGGCGAAGCAGAGCCTGGTTGAAGCTTGTGAGAATTGATCGCCATGTCCACGCCTTAAAGTAGATTAGAGCTCTCTAAACCCTGCATTTTAAATTCAGCACTTTCAAGTTAGTTCGGGAAACAAGAACTTCATAGACAAATCTTTCGAGCATTTGAATTCCTTTCTCCGCTGCCGAACAATTTCGTAAGTCCCCTTGAAATACTAGCAAATCACATCGAGCCAACTGAGACTATTCGCATTGAAGGAACCTTGGGGTTGAACGCACGAACTCTCTCGCAATCTTAGCGTGCTGGATACTTTGATCAAGAGAGGATAGGGTAGCCGTTGGCGACTTTATTCTGCGTTGGTGCAGTCACGAAAAACACATCAACACCACTACTTAGCAATTTTCTAACTTTGGCGAAGTGATGGGCGAGTTGTCACCCAGATGGGACCCGCTCGTCATAAAATTTTCCTTTGTTGGAGATTCCTTCCCATGCAAAATTCAAATTTTCCCCTTTCGACTGCCTGTTAACACTTCGTCATTTAAATGTTCACAAGGGAATCATTTGATTTATTTAAAATTCCCCTTTTAACTCCTCATAGCACTTTGTTGTTTCCAAAATTCATGAGGAAAATTATTTATCTCACATAAAATTTCCAACATTAGAACTTTACCCCCTTTACATGGGCATACTTCATCATCATCCTGCTAGAAACTTCTCATCATCTTGAGGGCGCACTTCATAGGGTCTTGTTTTATTTTCCCAACCTTAGAAAATATCACATGTTAATTCATCTCCATCTCAACTTGCTTGGGGCACATATCACATCTTGAACTTCATATTTCTTCCCTTGGAAAATTTTCCAACCCAACTTTACTTCTCCTAGGGCGCATTTAGAAGGGCGATGCTTGATTTTCATGCCTTAGGTGTTTTAGAGTATATCTCAAGTCATCTTACTTATGGGCGCATTTGAGCTCTCATCAAATCTTTCTTGCCTTAGAAAATTCTTTACACCACTTCTTCACACCTTGGGTGCATTTGAGAGGGCCTACTTTTATTTTCCATCACTTAGAAAATTTTCATACCACCTTGATTCTCCTAGGGCGCATTTAGGGGGTTGTAGCTTCATTTTGATGCCTTGGAGAATTTATCATTCCTTGTTCACTTGGGCGCATTTGAGGGGTTGGAGTATCATTTTCATTGCCTTAGACAATTCTTGCATCTTCTTCAAGGGCACATATGGAGGTCTTCTTTCATTTTTCTATGCCTAAGGCATATTTTCATTCAACTTACTCACCTTGTTCACCTTGGGCGCATATGGGGGGTGTTACTTTGAGTTCAATCCTTAGAATGCTTTTCACCTCCATCCATTCCACTTTGGGCGCATTTAGACCCTTATGCTTTCATCCTCCATGCCTTAGAAAATTTCTTGCTCTAGTTTCTCCTTTGGGCACATATTGAGGGGTGTCATCTTATTTTCCCTAGCCTTAGGAAATTTTCACATCTTTTTGGAGCTTGGACACATTTAGAGGGGCCTTCTTCCATTTTCCTTTGCCTTAGAGGATTTTCCATATCTTACTCCATGGTGGGCGCATTTGCGGGGTTGAGCTTCATGTTTTTGTGCCTTGATTTACCTTGGGTGCATATAGGAGGGTGCACTTAGAGTTTTCACGACTTAGACAATTTCTGTAATGTCCCCATTTTTGCGAGCATCAGTATTTGGAGGATTAGCCTATCATTTAACCCTCGTAGGCTAACACAGATGGTTAGAGGGTTCAGTTTGGGAGTTGTGGAGCTCTTCAGGTGGCAGTTGTTAGTGTTCACTTCTTCAGATCCTTCTTATGTTCTGAGGCATTGATATTCAGAGGTCTCTGGTTCAGTTTTCAGGGACTTACTATTTATAGTAAGTCAGTGGATGTTGTTGTGACCTTTTTCACACATCGCCCCATTGCAAATGGGGACCCCCTAATTTTTGCTCCGTTTCAAACTTTTGGCTTGATTTTAGTTTGTTTTGTCGTTGTCTCTCTTTTCTACTGTCTATCTTTCGAGGGATGTGTCCGTCATTGAGCTTAAACGCGAAATTTTGGCTAAGTTTGAAAATTAGGGTTTGTGCTTTCCTGGTCAACCTAGGGTCAAACGAGGTGAATAAATTGAAATATGAGGCTAACATTGGTGTCAGTATGTTTCCAGTAGGCTCTCAGCAAATTTTCATCAGATTCCGGCTACATACTATTTTTAGTAAGTGTGAAATTTGGAGTAGTTTCTCAACACTTTCGAAGTTTTAATAGTCGCACTACATTCAAAACACATCAAGCTGCTCGCGTGCAAAATTTGAGCTGAAACAAATAACTTTCTATTTTTAGCAATCCGGTTTCCAGCGCAGATTTCAGGGCTTCAATGCAGAATTTTTCAACGCATGTCGGCATATTCCTTCTAGGTTTTTTGAGACCTTCGCAACAGTATAACATGCAAAGTGAGACGACAACTTCAGAGTTCAGCCTTCGGAGGCTATTTTTAGGGTTTGCATGACAGGGTTTCCTTTGCATGTCGGATGATTCCTTGTGGGTTTTTCGAGAGCTTCGCAGTGATGTGACATGCAAATGAAGATAATCACTTATTAAGGAACCTACTATTTTTAGCAGGTGCATCCCGGCAGCCGCCTCCCAGCACTTCAAAATCATGAGCTGATTGCAATGCAACGGAAACGAGAGCAAACGGAGATCATTTGATATGCATGCGGAACAAATTAGGGTTTCCAGCTTTGGGGCCTAAAAAGAGGGGTAAAAAGTCAAAATTTTCAAAAACCGAGGTATACCACCGCGATCAGCATCCTTCAGGCTATCTGTTGGTAAAATTTGAAGGCAAACGGAGCACTTACTATTTATAGTAAGTCATTTTGGAAACAGGCTAAAAATAGCAAATAAGCCGCATGCGCCGGTGTCAGCAGGCAGGTCACGTGGTGAGGAGCACGTCATTCAAATTTCAAATCAAACGGAGTTGTGGAGATATCAAAAACGAGCAATTACTATTTATAGTAAATCACCTTCAGAAATGGGCTAAAAATAGCACGCTAACCAGAAATAGCAGTGTCAACAGGTTGATGAAGTCGTGAAGATCCAGCGTTCAAAATTTCAAATCATTCTGAGCTTTCGGGAGATGAAAATCAAGAGACTTACTATAAATAGCAGGACGTTGTGAAGTTGGCAGAAGAAGAAGAAGCTGGTAGTGGCTGAGAAAATTCCCAAGTCTAGAGTTTATCCTGCTGGACATGTAAAATGCGCCCACTCCAGCATGAGACAAGAGAAAAAATTTCTAAGTCTAAGTTCATCCTGCTCCTATGGCAAAATGCGCCCATGCAGCAAGAAAGTCAAAGGAAAGTCAAAATGTTTCATCCTTCAGAATGCGCCCTCAAGGTGATGGCATGCTAAAAAAAATTCTAAGTATGAAATTCATCCTCCTAGAGACATCAAATGCGCCCATATTAAGAGGCGGTCAAAGGAGTCAAAGATGTTTCATCCTGCAGCTATGCTAAAATGCGCCCACCTTGAAGCTCCAAAGTTAAAAATTTTCTAAGTATTGGAGTTATCCTCCACCACCCTCCAAATGCGCCCACATGCAAGCTAGTAGCATTCAAAAATTAAGTATGAAATATCCACCTCCATACCTCATATGCGCCCACCTCAAGGTAATGAGATGCCAAAATATTCTAAGTAAAACTTTCATCCTCCTCCAATGGCAAAATGCGCCCATCTCTCAAGAAGGTCAAAGAGGTCAACAATTTTCATCCCTCTTGAGGTGCAAAATGCGCCCAAATCAAGGCATGTGAGGACAAAAAGCTAAGGCGTTGAAAAAGATTCCTCCCTCCTCAACAAGCTGAATGCGCCATGCAAGCTAGGAAGAAGACAAGGATGAATACGCCCATGCAAGATTAAAAAAAAGAATCTAAGGCATAATGCATGTAAGAGAAGATTCCAAGTGTTAAATTCCACCTTGCATGCCTAAATGCGCCTAAGTGAGAGCATGTAAAGAGAAAACAAGGACAAGAGTTAAGGGCATTGAAAGGTCAAGTCCCTCATGACATCAAAAATGCGCCCAAGTGCATGAAGTGTGAGATGAAATTACTAAGGCGTTGGAAGTGATGAACAATGATGCTAGGCGTTGCGAATGTTCTCCATGGTACATGAAGTGCGCCTAAGATGTAAAGGGGAAGCAAGGTGATGGAAACTTAAATGGAGAATATTGCCATGTGATAAAAATAATATCCTAGGCATTGGAATTTTTAAATGAAAATGTCCTCTTGAAGTGAGAAATGTGCCCAAGGGGAGATGGATAATATGCCAGGCGTTGAAATTGAAAAATATTTTCTTCATGACATACAAGTGTGCTCGAGGTGTTTGATAGAAAAAAAAAATCCTCTAAGTGAACTTGATGATTTTTCTCACCAAGGCAAGGTGAACGAAGTTGAGTAAAAAATTTCCTAAGGCAAAATTTTCAAAAGTGTTAAGTGATTTAAAATTTTCTCTAAGGCACAAAATATTCTCTTCCTTAGGAAAGTCACGCCCGGACTTCGAGGTGAAAAATTTTTCCTGAAGCATAGATGAATTTTCCAGTGATGAAGTCAGTGAGGATGCCAGCTGCACTGGTCGATAAAATTTTTCAAGTCACAGCAAGAATTATCTACAGATATGAAGAACAGGAATAAATTTGTTTTTCCAAGGTTCAAAATTCAAGAAATTAAATGAACCCGTTCGTTGTGCACCCATGAATTTGACAAGTTCTGAAGGAAATTTTCTTCTAGGTACTGAAGATTATCGATGAGGAATGGATTTTAAGGTCTTCCACAGCTTGCCAAGGAGTCCGAGGTAAAGATTTTAAATGGGCACCAGGTTGATGAATTTTCTAAGGGAAATTTAAAAAATTTCTTAGGCAAGGAATAAATGATGTTGAAGATAAAATGCCTCGGCGGATGAATTTGAAAATGATAGCGTGGATAATTTTTGATCAAATTCCTGATGAATGCATTTTTCTCGAGCCTGAGTCAAATGAAGTATCAGGGTGAAGTGCGCCAAGCAGAATGCAAGATATGTTGAAATTTGGCTAGGGCATGAAAAATTTAAGGCAAAAGTTGTGCTGGAGGAAAATGATGAACCCTATCAGATGAAGAGATCACTCAAACCTCAAAGATCGGAGCATGAAAGTCAGGTAAGTAAGTTGAGTTTATATTTTGAAGTGTTCTAATACTCTTCCCCTTGCTTGTTTTGCAGGAGGAACGTCGAGGACCAGGCGGTGATGACTTAAGTGATCCATGATGACATTTCAACCTCGAAGGAAGAAAAGTCGCAAGAAAATGGCTAAGTGTTGAGGCTCAAGTGACAAAGAAGAAATATTTTCAAAACTCAAGATGGAAGCTCGAGCAAAGTTAAAGAACGACTTCAAGAAGAAGATCAAGAACAGTGTGAACGCGTTTCAAAATTGGAATCTTCTAGAAGGATGATGGACATTTATGGCTCATTTATTACCCCACTCCTCTTAGTGGCGGTTTTTAGGGCGAATCTTGTTTAGGGCTGAGGTGGCACGATCTGGGCCATCCAACCGATTGTAATTTGAGCCGTCCGTTGGACTTGGCCAGCTATATAAAGGGGGAGTCCCCCTCATTTGTACTCAGTAGACAGTAGAGAAGATTAGAGTAGAGATAGGAAGGTAGAGGGACAACTTAGAAGTAGATTGATAGTGTAGTTGGAGGAGAAGGAAAGTTTTCCTTTGAAAACTTTTGTAAGAGATTGTCGTGTAAAACTTTCATAATAAAAGATCTTTTCATTGATGGTGAAATTTGTCTTTGTTATGGATAGCTAGCAAGGTTTCTTCATCCCTTCTACTTCAAGTAGCATAGAGTAGCGTAATTTCATTTTTATGCAAGTAGATGTTAGCTGTGGAATGTGGTGTTTGATCTAAGCAAGCTTCGCTTATCCATACCACTAGCGGGCTCACTAATGGTGTGTTCGCCTTGTGTGGTCAACTAGAAATGTTGTGGGCCTAACTTCAATCACAGTTTGAATGATGGTATGCATTGATGTGATGGTATCTTCATGTCAAGTGGTGGTTTGAACATCTTGAGTCATCTCCCTTGAAGATTGCACCGACTCCATGGAAGCTATCCGATGCGAGGCAAAGCGAAGTTTGGTTGAAGTTTGCTGAAGTTGAGCTCCATATCCCGCACTTAGAATAGATTTAGACTCTCTAAACCTTGCACCATTTCAATTCAGTACTTTCTGGTTAGAATAGGAAACCCGCGCTTCATAGACAAATCCTTCGAGCATTTGAATTCCTTTCTCCGCTACCGAACAATTCCGTAAGTCCCCTTGAAATACCAGCAAATCACATCGAGCCAACTGAGACTATTCACATTGAAAGAACCTTGGAGTTGAACGCACGAACTCTCTCGCAATCTTAGCGTGCTGGATACTTTGATCAAGAGAGAATAGGGAAGCCGTTGGCGACTTTATTCTACGTTGGTGCGGTCACGAAAAACACATCAACAGATGTTAGAGAGGGACTCTTACTAATTTTAGTAAGGCAGTTAGATGCACAGTGGATACGATGGTTAACTCCCAGGTTCAGACGAAATTGAGGAATAAGGATTATTTGCGAAGTTATGTTATTTAATTATTAATAAAGTGATTACTTTATTAATAATTAATTATAAAGTGCAATTATAAGGTTTTAAATTCACTTTATGTCTGATGGGGCCATGACCCTCAAAAGGTCACTTAAAGTACATTAAATATTATTATTATTTAATGAGCGCCCATTTATTGAAGCATTTATTAAAGTGAAAGACAAATATTAAATATCATTTTAAATGACTTAAAAGAGACTTCTAGAAGGGATCAACCTAATTGGAGAAGTATATATACGCCATCGAAAAGTAAATGAAGGCATCATTGGATCATTTTACATATTGGATTTGTGCTTTTGGAGAGCTTGGCTCTTGAGGATGGAAACCTAGGGTTTTCATAATTTTGGATCATTGGGAACGAAAACTCTCAGTGATTGGCATAACTGAGGTTGTGAAAGATGTTCCGAAGGGTTGCCCCGTGGATTGGCTTCATCCAGAAGTCAACAGTGTGCTTCATCAGATTTGCAGGAAAGATTCGGAGTAAGGGTTTCAGCATCTGTCAAGATCTGAAGATTGTTTCGGATATCTTTCTTTGTAAAGCTTTCAAAAATTTATGCAATATCAATAAAACTTCATTTTCAGCATTTATCTTTGTTTCGAGCTGTATATCATTGCATGTTATCTTTCAGAAATTGTTAATTTCTTGCATGCATATTTCTTGCCTGGTAATAATTGAGAAAATGCATAAAAATTACAAACCCTAGCCTTTCAGTATCAGTTTTCAGAAGTTAGAGACGGACAAGTCTCTTACAATTTCTCACCCAACCTCTTGTCTCCTTGGGCGCATTTGGAGACTTGTGCTTTTATTTTCCATGCCTTAGGCGTTTTGAAGTTGGTACTTGAATGCCTTAGGCGCATTTGCATTTGGAGCTCAAAATTTTCATAACTTAGCCAAATTCAGCTCACCTGTCTTCTCTAGGGTGCATATCCACCTATGAGGGAGAAGTTTTGACACTTACAAAGTTTCAAACACTTAGTCAATTTTGCCCTGCTCGCCCTTTCTTCCTATTTTTAGAAACTTCTGAAGTCTCTGTGATTTCCATGAATTTTCAACTTTCTCAAGGCTTGATTTTCACTCACCCTAACCCTCATGGCATGACTAACTTGCTCATACCAGCCTTTTGCGTGCACCTACTATTTTTAGGCCTATTCTGGAAGTGACTTACTATAAATAGTAAGTGCGCAGAATGCGCTCAAATTTTACCAGTAGATTCCTCGAAGAACGCTAATTGCAACAGGATACATCGGTTTTCGGAGATTCTCGCGTTTTTCTCGCGTTTTGCCCTTCATTTTAGGCACGGAAGTAGGAAACCCTAATTTTACTACATGCGCTTTTGTAGACCTCCGTTTGATGCCATTCTCGTTGCATGTTGCTATGTTCTGAAAGCTGAAGTGCTAGAGTTGCTCTGATGACACCATGCCCACCAAAGATGGACCTGCCAAAAATAGAACTACTAAAAATAGAAAGTTGTCAGAATTTGCTCAAATTTTGCATGCAAGTCCTCCGAAAGGGTTTAAACTCAATGATATGATCAAAATTTTCAAAACCCTAGAAAAAGGCACCGAATTGGGGCACCTGCTAAAAATATTAAGTTCTCAGAATTGGCTCAAATTTTGCAGGCAAGAACTTTGAAGGGTCTTGAAACCAATGTAACAATCAGTTTTTCACAAACCCTAGCAGAAAAGCCTCAAATAGGGGACTTACTAAAAATAGCAAGTTGTTTGATTTCGCTCAAAATTTACAAGCATGCAGCTCAAAGGGTTCTAAACATGGTGAAGCAAACAGAATTTCAAAAGTCCTAAGAAAAAGGTCCCAAATTGAGCACTTACTAAAAATAGTAAGTTGTCAGAATTCAGTGAAATTTTAATGGGAACCTGCCTGAAGCCTCCTAATTGCAATGCCAAGCTCAGATTTCAGTTTGCCAACTCAATTTGACCTCAAACTAGCTTGAAGAATGAAAACCCGAATTCAACAAAACGCACTCTAGACTTAGCCAAAGCTCCAAATTAGGCCAAAAGATGGGTACATCCCCGGAAAGATAGACGGAATACAAAGAGGCAGCCGCCAAACCAAAGCCAAAAGACCCGAATGGAGCAAAAATTAGGGGGGGTCCCCATTTTGAATGGGGTGATGTGTGAAAAGGTTACAACAAGGGGGAGAGATGGTAGACTGATTTCAGCCCTAATTAGCATTAAGACCTCTTTCAAAGATGTGTTTCATAAGTTGAAGCATCAGATCGCTTTCACTAACGAGCTCACATAGCACAAGGATGAAGCCCTCCATATGGTACAGAGAGTATGGGTTGAGTTGGCTAAGTGTACACAAAGGTTTCAAGAACAATTGTCTCAACAAACACAACTCACGACAGCAGAACGAGCTAGAGTGACGATCGTGGACGCCAAGCTAGTAGAGAAGGAGATGGAAGCCAAGTTGTCGAAAAAGGAGGAGATTGAGCAAACCAAACGTCAGTTTGTGGAAGTTACACAGATGGTGAAGGCAACAAGCGAGCGCAAATTGGTAGTAGACCACCACTTGAAGTCGCGCACAGAGGAGGTCCACAGACTTCAACAGCTCCAATGCTCAACATCCACCCCAACATCTTCAATACATCCAAGGATGTCTTCTCATCCCCCTTCTCAATAGTTTTGGTTTGGGTTGTTCAACTCCCAATTTTGCTAGTTGTTGTCAAGAAGATGCCCTTTCTTTTTGGGGGGGTTGATGTAGTTGTCAATAAATAAATAGATAAATAAATAAGTTATTTGGTGATTAGTTCCCAACCGTTGGTTATCAGTAGGTAGCTATCGATGATTGACATTCTCAACCAATGTCAATTGGGGCTATATATTTCCTTATTGTACTCATAGTCAGGGACCGCATGCATGTATCCAATAACTATTGTATATCTGATGAATGAATGAATACACGACATATCTTCCTAAACATTGTTACAAGTAATTTTGATATATTATGTTATTTTCTGTTATGTATTTCCATTTACTCTTTGCTAATCATTCAAGTAGAATTACCGAGTAAACAATCTCCAATTTTAAAATGCTTGCCATCTTCCTTGAAACAAGGATCTCCTTTGTGCATGCTCCCACTCAAACCAAGATTAGTTGAAAAAATCTTATTCCTACCACCTAGGAACCAAGTTGATCAAGCTCTAATACCAAATGAAAGAAAGCTAAGATGCAGAAATGCTTCCTACACAAATATATGAGAGAAATGTGCAAAAAAAACCATATAAAATATTAAATGAAAGAATATGAACACAATAATACCACCATTACACAACAATGTATCCTAGGAAAACCCTTGTGAGAAAAAACCAAGCCTCCAAACTCCACACCAATGTTTAATCAACAACAATATAAATTACAATATAATCCAAGCAAAGAGCCTTCACAAGAGAAATCACCAACATTAGATTTGGAGTAATTTCAATAGCATAACCATACCTACAAACTCACTATGAAACTTCTATCTCTAGCATCCAATAAATAGGAAAACTCAAACCACAAACCAAATGTGATTTACCAAAACCATGTGCGAAAACTATGACCCAAAAGTGGCTCATATTTTGGCCCAAATTCCAATGCCATTCTTTGTGAGGTGGTCAACAAGATATATTTAGCAAATGCCTTACACCTTGTCATAATATGTCATAGCCTCCTCCCAGAAATAGGCATTCCATTTTGGCATATTCAAACCCACTCAAAGATGCTTTAGGATGCATCATAACATATGTCATAAGTTGGTCTAAAGTCAAGCCAGCAATGTCACTATCCTTTTACATGCTTTTATGTGCATGATAAATTCTTCTACACCACTTACATTGCCATTGATGCTCTTAAACATTTTACATGATGTGATATTCTCTTACACACATCATAACAATGTATAAATATTATAATATTACACTAAAGATCCAATCATACAGAGACACCCTTTTCCTCGAGGGCTCACAATTAATTAACAACTAATAAATAAATACAAACATTTGGATGCAAGGTTTATGACACCTTTCCCAACACCATACGCATGTATCTATAGTCTATGTAGATATTGGATTTGAAACAAAAACAGTTTTGATGGTCATCCAACACACTGGAAGTGTCGCTGTTTTAGATGTGGAAACCATGTTTTTCTCTAGAAATTTAAATACCAAACAAGTAAAGTTCTGCACTCACCTTAGATTCTTATCAAATGGTTTCAAATTTTCTTTTATTCAACTACAATGTTGTCTCATGTTCTCACCATTTGATTACTAATACGCTGTCCTTTAATGTAAGAAAAGTACTCTATCCAGTCCCAATTACAATAACAAGTGGAGAAGACTCCTCTAAAACCACTGAAGGAATACTGTTCAAAACTTCATATAATGATATCAAGAATGCCACTTATTTATTGATATGAACACATAATAAGCAAACAAAATGAGGACTTAAAGCCCCAACATTCTCTATCCAAATGGTGGCTCCTAACACACTCTAAGTCTGAGACTTGGCTAAAATCTTCTCGAACCATTTACAGACATTATAGCCTTGCCCATCTGATCACCCAACCAACGCCATACCAAATTGTCTTATTAACTGATTTTTGGTTACAAAAACTTCAATATTTTAATCAAAGCTTTTGGAACATAATCTAAAATAAAGGATCTTAAATTAGAAACTATAATTTTTTAATCTTGCAACTAGCATTTGAGGCTTTCTAAACTTGAGACTATCACATGCTGACATCTTAACATGCAACTTGTCCAAAATGTCCATTTTCCGCAACTAAAAGCATAAGCATTTTAGATCCTATCTGGTTTCTACTGCAATTTCTGAGCTCCTTATTCACATTTGTGGGAGAACAATGTTAAGGTTAACATGTCTAGTTTGCAGTTTAATGTACATGCTTTAAGAATTTTAAGGAGGGGTATGGGTTTCACAACCACTTCAACCCATATCCATCCAGAGGATTTTATGTTTAATTTAGAAAGTGTTGATGGATGTCTTGGTTAGAGCATAGCTAAGTGAACTAGAAGATTGTTCTATTGCTCTCAAATGAATATAGAACTCCAAAGATGAATATAGAGCTCTCCGAAGTTGAACAAGAATCAAAAGTCTTGGAAATGAAGGCAGATAAAGGAAATGCTCTTATGGTGATGAATATATGTGACCATTTAGCTAACAAAGTAGTTCATTTAAAGGCAATAGCTATTGAGTGTTGGATTCCAACCCAACAAGGTCATTAATGTCGAAAAGCATGAATAAAGCTGTCAAAAATTCTTCACTGGATGATGGTATCAACAAGTTCCTACCAAACAAAAAGGTTACACCAAGGACCTATGGTCCTTCAAAGATGCACAAGTAGAGGGTGCCTTCGAGATAATCAAGTATACCTAAAAAAAGTCCTACCTGTAAGTTGGCATGGTTCCTAGCTCAAATTCTGCATCCAAAGTCTTACATCTTTCATCTAAGACTCCTCTCAATTGTAGATTTCATTAAAATGCTAAACCTAAAGACATTCTAGTGAGTTTTTATCAACAAGAAATGACCCAAGGTTTATACTGCTTAAATGCAAAAACCCAGTAAATCATGAAAATAATAGCTTCATCCTCGTTCAGATTGCACGTGAATTCATTGTCTTCTTCCAGCTGGCCTGATCACCAAAGCCTCAAATAGCAGCAGCAGTCACCAACACTGAATTATCACATCATCCACAAATGCATTCAAAGACTTCCGTTATGATACCTTCTAGTGTGTTCCAACCAACCTCTACATACAACATCCAAAACAATTCTCGGGTTGTATCTGCTCTACCCCTCGAAACAATACAACATTTTTTATTCTCAATCGCATGTATACTGTTAGTGGCATCCATAGCAACCACAACTTGCATTATAGACATTATAAGACACAGCAGGCAAACAGCAATACTGAAGACCCAATAGGGCTCAAACCAGGGCCAACATACTATAACATCACATTTTAAAATCATCGATATAGCGGCATTGTCATTTTGCACACCTTGGACATGGCTTCCCACTATCAACGCAACCTTGTCAACATGTCCAGCAGAGCATGCTTATATTGCAATATAGTCACCACTGTCAACAATGCAACATGGAATCAACTAGGAAATGAAATATAAAAACATGGACCATGCCAACCATCAGAAATGCATCAATTTACTTTTCAGTAATGTGAAAGGAATTAAGGGGAGCCAAATGGAAATAATTAACTGTCTAACCAAGCAGGAAGAAGGTCTGACAAACCTAAGTCATTGATATCAAAGTGTTCTGAAAAGAGCTGAGGCTATTGAACAAAGCAATGAAAGAGTGAGAAGAGCGTTTATAGAGGCTGCACAACAAAACGAACATCTTATGGCCCACAACAGAGTTTCAAGCCAAAGAATTTGAGTAGCCTTAGTTCACAGTCCCAACTGATCACTGGAAGGCAATGCAAGGTTATCAAGCAAACAATGCTACTGTGAGATGGACTGGCAATGCTGAAGGAAGATATAAGTTACTTTGAAATTCTTAATTATATTTCATAACATAATATCAGCTTTTATATCTGTATTTTTGGCTCATAGTTCAGGTTTAGTTCACCTTTACTCTCTCTTTGGCTGGTATCTCTTACTATGTTTCTAGGATTTTTTCCTAATCCAAATGGATGCTTGTAATTCTCCCAGCATTTTGATCTAAGTGATCTGTATTTGGATTTCTTGTATCTTATACTCTATCAGTATAACTTCTTTACTTTTATAACAAAAAGATGCATCATAATTTCAAGAGCTATGGCTTCTTTATGATGATGAAATTGAAGCAAGAAAAATCTAACAAAGGATTTTAGTTTTTTTCCTAATTGAAAATTGAGTGACTAATCTCTAATTAGGGAGCAATATAAAGTCCACTAGTATAATGAGTATAATCTATGAAATGTTTGGAGTTGGACACTATCAAAGTAAATCCAGCACACTTTCAATTATTCAGACAACCATAATACAAGCAGAACTTATGCGTCTTAATGCATTATGGGCTCTCTGCTGTAAACTGACAAAATAACTATTATTGGCACATATAAATTTCACTTGGCAATAAGAAGCATATAACGCTTACCACAACTTGTGCCAAAGGTCATTAAGGCAAAATGATGACACTTAACTAAAAATACTGTAACCTACATTTTACATGTCTTAAGCATAAGTAGTTGCTAAAACACTGGGAGAACAGCAAAACGCACTTTGCCATCTTAATTTTAGCTGGATGATGCACATTCTGTGTATCTCTCTCTAAAGGTATTGCATGTAAGATACGTTGAAACAAATATGTCAACAAGAAAACTGCAGAAAGTGCCACCAAATATGTTGGAATACAACACAGCATTAAAAATCTCACCTGGCCAAAAGCAGAAATTCAGTGTGTCCAGGACAAGAAGATATTGAACGGTGAGTGGCCCATTATCAAAATAATGGATCCCCTCAAAGTCCCAAGCAATTGATGGAAGGTTACCATGCAGTTCATCAACCACTTTCTCGAGGCCTGCATCCAAGAATCAACAGGAGCATGTCGTCCATGAAACTCACTAAATGCAAATTATGTGTTGGCATATTAAATATTTTCATTTATAAACAACCACAAAAATGGTCACTCTTAATATACCACTGAAAACAATATCTCTAGTATATTGAGCATCCTCCTATAAATAGGATCCAAAAAATGAAACTAAATGCTCTGCTGATGCCAGAGAACAAAGAAGACATGCAGGCATGAATCTTGTACAATGTACCTAAAATTACTGCAAATTATGACATTACATTCAAAAACCTAAAATTATTGCTAATGGTGGCATTATACTCAAAATAGGAAAAGAAACTAGTGACCAATGTCCACAAATGACCAGGGCAGATTGATGGGAATCAAAAGTACATCCTATTGGCTATTAGGGTGTATTACCAAAGAAAAGTACTAGACTCAAAAGAACCTAAGGATCTGAAAAGTTAACACAAGAATGTAAACATGAAGTAAGGGGTAAACAGAAAGCAGGTAAATGCGAACCATGTAATCCAAGTAGAAGTTCACATAGCCATGGGAGGAAGACACCCTTATTGAATCAGAGAGCTCACAAAGACCAAATCTGGAGATTAAGTTTGGAAATCAGTTCTATGAACATTTGCAACAAAGTCAAAAGCAGAGAAACTGAACTCATCATCATCGACCACTGTGAAAGGGGCTAATGCAGGATCTGAAAACTTTCATGAGCGAAATTCAAGAGCTAAGTAACAAAGATAGGAAGCCCTAGGAAGAAAGCTGACTTCTCCCATAGAAACTCTCCTAGCACCCAAAGTCAATAGACCCCCCTAGGCAGAAAGAAAACTTGTAATGCACGTCTGCCCCATGAAATTGCCTGAAAGCAAGGAGATCTAGATTCCTTCAATAACAAAACAAAGAAAATCTATGATAGCCTAGTGGTAGCATGTAAATACACATACTGTCTTGCTGTCTTGTCCACATCTATGCTTAAACCAGAAGTATCCCAGAAGTATCCAAAGAGCACTTAATGCCTCCCATGTTAGTGACAGGCTGAAAGGAAGCAATCAGCCATTTCCCGACCAGATTAGCAAAACTATCAAAATGTCAAAAAAGGACCTAAGGCCTGTAACAGGATAACATTTCACTGCAAACAGTGAAACCTACACCATAACAAAAGACAGACACTTGCGACCACTTTCATAGGCAACAACCAATAAGAAAACTGGCATTTAAAGTATGTTAAGAAAAACAACTAAATCATGAATATTATACTTGTGGTCATATGGCCAACATGACAGTTATATTGTGATGTCGATGTGGCCATTTTGCAGCTCAATTATGTATTTACAACTGGAGCAAAGGAAGCTGGATGATTGAGCTCTTCATATATAAACCTCTCTTTTTTGTGCATGTAACAGCATTTATGGTGATTTTTAAATGAATGTGCAGGTAACAGATAAGAAAATCTTAAAATCTTAAAATAACCTATCCCATAAATATATACACTAAAAATTTATGTAAAATGTAATTACATTACTGAAACTTATGTTCAACATTCATTTGTGGCAGAAAAATAATGATTCAAACAAACACACCATTAATTATGTAGCTTTCATAGTTCCCTATCCAAATTACCTAGATTGACAAATCGGCGTTGAGTACGGATAGAAGTACTTGGGTAAAGTATGCCAATACAAGAAAAAAATTGGGCTGGATACATTTGTACAAAAAACATATAAAAATCATAAATACAAACATATTTATGGCCTAAAAACGAGAATTAAGTTCAAAATACCAAATATCATGCATATGCTAAACAAAACTACCATTAATATAACAATTCAATATATCAATTTGTCAAACTTGAATAGCATGATAGCTATTCATTGCTTAATATTAAAATAACACACCACTAGTTGAAGTCATATGGGTCTTCATCAAAACCCACATCATCATCATTGGCATTAGATCATTTCCGTAGATTAGAAGAACCACAAGCAGCCCCTCCACCACTCCCAATAGAAGTATGCTCACTATCTAACTCACAAAAAGTGTATATTGTGTAGTGGTAACAACATCCAAGTCAGCTTTCTCTAGGTCTACATCCCACTACTTTGTTCCCCCTTGTACTCATTATGTTTGTGCATGAAAGCACAAGTTAGAATGCACACAAACTAGCTTACTTGATCCCATTTGGTTATGCTTCACTAGGTGGATGACGAAATAAGCACTCCAATTCTGCCTAGATGAAGAGGAACTAGATACTTATTGAGACAATGTAAGAGACTTAAGAGAGATATTAAATTGTAAATTGAACTTCAAATTTGAAAATAATAATTTCAAAAATAAAAACAAACAATTTAGAAACTCTACAATACAAAATTAAAAAACTTGTGGTAAAAATTTGATCACAAGATTCTACAAAGGTGGCAATCTACGGGCATTGAGATACCACCAAGAGTGAGCATCCTTCCTATAATTGTCACAAAGAGCAGAAACAATTTGACCATTTGAGTTTACAAAATCAATAGCTCAATCATAAATACGTTCTCCATATTAAGATCAAGGGAGGGTTTAGCAAGTGCTTACCCATACTCATTGATTTTTACATATTTGTATTGTGGCACCCTCTTAGAATTATTGCCATTGATGTCAAAGCACAGATCCAAGGAGATAAAGTGCTGAAGCAAATCATGGCCAACTACATTGGCAGATCATCAGCAAAAGGGAAGGAATTAAATTGGCACTCAAATTAAGAGTTTGAATTGCATTTAAATAAATAAATTTAGATCTATTTAGTGTTGACCCATGGTTCATAATGCTGGCCGATCCTTGGCTTTTGGCTTCCCCATTTAATGTTCTAAAAATTGCAATTAATTTATTTTTGGATGAGGCCAACCCCCCATCCTCATAGAGGCACCCCACTTTGGGGATATAATATTCAAAATAAATATATTATTTTCCGCATGGGCTGACCCATGTCTACCACCCAAGTGCTGAGGTTAGGAGTTGCATATAAAATTAAAAGTTGCCACCTTTGTGAAGTGACATATCTTTCCAACCAGATGCCCCCTTTGGAGAAGCTATAAGAAGAGTTTGGGAGAGTTTTTGAAGGCCAATTCACAATTATCCTTTCATACAAGAACAGATCTAAGGCAATTAAATTAAGATTTTAATAGCAGATCTAAAAAGAGATTTTGTTGCATATTTAAGGCAGATCTTAAGGAGATTTTGTTGCAGATTTAGTGCAGTGTTTATGATCTGATTTAGGATCTAGACTAATTGCATAATTGAATGCTTAACTTAAACAATTTAATGGAAACTCAAAAACAAGTGTATATTATTGAAATTATGCTTTAAAAATCAAGGTGATAACCAGAATGTGAGAGAGAAGAAAGAAAGTGCAAACAGAGGTTTGATAACAGAGTTCGCCAAAACAATGGCTACATCTCCAGGTCCCTCTCCAAAGAGTAGACCGATCCAATTATTCCTCCAGAAACTCGGTTACAATCTTCGGCATAGCCTCCCCTTGGATTACAAAGAAATCTGAAAATGCACTTCCAAAGTGCGTGGGAACAAGCTTCTCCAAAAGCACGAAGTTACAATAAGATTTCTCCAAGAAAGAAAAATCTTAACTCTCCACTTACAAAAATCACCTCCAAAATTCCTTACAAAAATAATTAGCTAAAACACACTCCCAAACTCTCACCCATTTACCCCTTTTTATACACCAATTTTACCCAATTTGGTGTATAACAACTTGATTTACAATCTCCCCAAATTTACATATACATCCAAAAGAAATCCCCCCGTTACATAATAAAATCTCTTCAAGATAAATAACAAAGGGCCCTCATAATTTTGGGCTTACAAAGGAAAATAATAATCCCTATAATTTTGTTTTGATAACTCTTACGAGATTACGTAAATATTTTTAAGGAGATCTTTTAAATTTTATCCCCTTGAAAATAATCCCATTGCTATCTTATAGGAGTTTATTCCTTTTGAATAGGGGTAATAATAATAATAAAAAGGGTTTAAAATCCCTTAAAATAGGGATTCCTTGAAAATAGGCTTTTAAAAATAACTTAGAAAGTTTTTTAAAACAAAACTCATGACTTTAATATGAAATGGCTTTAATATGGGCTTTAAGATAGGTGGAGATCCTTTAATATAGGAGGGCCCACGTTTTTTAACAGAATGTGGCATTTTTTATTACTTTTTATTTGTTTTATATATTTTATTATTTTTTATTATTATATTTTTTTTATAAAAATAATATGCCACCTTTTGCCAATAATGACCTGCCACGTGGAGGGGTGAGATGATGCCATATCAAAATTTCATTCACCGGTCAAAGACTTCGGAGTGATGTGTCCACTGACTGGACTGATGATGTGGCATTGACTAGACTGCCACGTGTCCACACATGATTGGCCGACTTTGACTGCTCGTAACTCGGGCAAACGAACTCCAATTTTGATGAAACGAACGTCGTCGAAAAGCTTGCGATGAGCTCTTCGCATTGACGCCAGTCTTGACCACTTTTGACAACTTTGATTTTTGACCTTTTTTCTGACCCGGGTCTTTGAGTTGACTGAAGGTTTGACCGAGTGTATCTCGAGCACCGTAGCT
The DNA here is from genome assembly GCA_007258455.2 of Sequoia sempervirens. Lineage (NCBI taxonomy): Eukaryota > Viridiplantae > Streptophyta > Pinopsida > Cupressales > Cupressaceae > Sequoia > Sequoia sempervirens. Next base: position 18,709 of record VDFB02008716.1, on the reverse strand, counting down.
CCGATTCACTCCGTTCGAGTTGCGTTGGAGTCAGAATTCCAAATACTTGCTGATGAAGATGTCTCTAGAGAAAAATGAGGAACTTCAAAATTTGACAAAAATCCTTCAGATCAGTTTAAGGAGATTCATGAGCAGATCTATTCCAGATCTGTAGCAAATCTTTTGAGATTTTGAAGCAGATTTGAGATCAGCTATAAGGCAGATTTTGAAGGAGATCTAATTCAAGAAATCTAAGACTTTGTTGTTAGAGGTTAGTGCCTCTCTATTGAAGAGATTGGTGTTTCTTGTTGGTTTGGTGCTTAGTTGTGGGGATTGGTGTCTCCAGTGGGTTGTTGCCTACAAAGATAAAGCAAGGATTGGTGACTCTAGTAGATTGGTGTACAAAATTTGTAAGAAGAATTTTATATAAGCAATATTTTGCCATGGTTTTCTCCTAAAAGGGTTTCCATGTAAATCTTGTGTTATTTATTGTTGATGTGGTACAATGAAAAGTAAAAGATTGGATGATATTGATTCAACCCCCCTTGCCCGCCCCCCCTCCACCCCTCAATATAAGCGTGTGTTTCATCAATTGGTATCAGAGCAGGGTTTCTTCATATAGTCTAACCACTAGAAGGAAGTTCTTTGAATCACACATGGCCAATCAAGAAGGATTCTCCTCTAGTAGAGTTACATTGTTTGATGGGACAAATTATGCCTTCTAGAGCATAAGAATGTGAACCTACTTAATGGCACTTGGATTTGACATTTGGCAATCGGTTGTGGATAGTTATACTGCACCATCATCTCCTCCAACGGATTCAGCAAGAAAATAGGCAAGCAAAAATAATGCCAAAGCCATGGATGCAATTCTATGTGGACTTTTTTAATCAAAATTTGCCAAAGTTATGCATTGCACATCAACAAAAGATATGTGGGACAAAATACAAAAGACCAATGAAGGAGATGACAAGGTTAAGAAGGCCAAGCTCCAAACCCATAGGAGGCAATTTGAGAGTCTAAAGATGAAAGACGAAGAAATTGTTGCAGCCTATTTGTTTCACGTGGATGAGATTGCGAATACCATAAAAGGTCTTGGAAATAAAGATGAGAGTTGGTTATGGCACAAAAGGATGGGACATGTAAATTTTGACAATCTTGTGAAAATCAGCACAAAGCAAGCAATGAGAGACATGCCAAAAATTGCAAAGCCTTCAAACATTGTATGCAAGCAGTGCCAACATAGAAAGCAAACGAGGGTAAGTTTCAAATCAAAGGAAAATTCTACATCAAAGCCTTTGGAACTTATCCACACAAACCTTGGTAGACCGACAAGAACGAAGAGCTTGCAAAATGAGAACTATTTTATGCTGCTATTTGATGATTATTCTAGGATGACATGGGTTACATTTTTAAAAGAAAAATCCGAAGCGTTTGAAAAGTTTAAGGCATTCAAAGCCTTAGTCGAAAATGAAACTAGCCTAAAAATCAAATGCCTAAGATCAAATAGAGGAGGTGAGTTCACTTCAAATGAATTTGAAGAATTTGTGAAAAGCATGGAATAAGAAAACATTACTCTACTACAAGAACTCCACAACAAAATGGAGTTGTAGAAAGGAAAAATATAACTATTTAGGAAATCGCAAGAACTATGTTAAATGATTCCAAGTTATCAAACTCATTCCAAAGAAAAGCGGTTCATATGGCAGTCTATATTCTCAACCGAGGACAAATAAGAGTGAACAATAGTAAAACACTGTATGAACTATGGAAAGGTACACCTACAAGGGTAAAGTACTTCAGAGTCTTTGGGAGCAAATGCTATATTAGAAGAGACAATGAAGATTTGGGAAAATTTGACTCTAGGTCTAATGAAGGAATCTTCCTTGGTTACTCTTCAAGAAGCAAGGCCTATAGGTGTTACTATAAAAAATTGCACAAAATTGTGGAAAGTGCAAATGTAAGGGTGGATGAATAAATGTATCAAAAAGAAAAAGCACATGAGGTTGATCGCCATGAAGAATAAAGATGGAAAGAAGAAGTGGAGGAGGAGATTAAACATTAGGAAGGTGATCAAAAAAACTCAAAGACACCAGCAAAGGCACCTAAGACACCATCTACATTCATTCAAAAGAATCATCCAAAAGATCTCATTATTGGTGGCAAAGACACTGAAATCCAAACAACAAAGCGATTGGCCAACATATAAAATCATGCAAACGCAAGTAAGGACAAGTACTGGGTGATTGCCATGGAAGAAGAACTAAACCAAATTGAAAAGAATGAAACTTGGGAACTTGTCCCAAGACCCAAGGACAAAAATTTGATAAGCACTAAATGGGTCTTCAAAAATAAATTGAATGAAGACAATCAAGTAGTGAGGAATAAAGCAAGGTTGGTATGCAAGGGATATACACAAGTAGAAGGTATTGATTTTGAAGAAACCTTTGCCCATGTTGCTAGATTTGAAGCTATTAGAATGTTTTTGGCATTTGCTAGTTTCAAAAAATTTAAGGTCTATCAAATGGATGTTAAGTTTGCCTTTCTTAATGGCAATCTAGAGAAAGAGGTATATATTGAACAGCCAAAAAGGTTCTTGTTGTCAAAAAATAAGGATTATGTATGTAGATTAAAGAAAGCACTTTATGGGCTAAAACAAGCCCCCAATGCATGGTATGTGAGACTTGATAAGTACCTACAACAGCAAGGGTTCAAGAAGAGAAAAATTGTTGATAGCAACCTTTATATCAAGACTGCAGGTGATGATCAGTCGATAGTTGTGGTTCATGTGGATAATATTATATTTGGAGGAAGTAGTGGCAAAATGTGTCTAAGAGTTTGCTATGGAAATGCAAAGTGAATTTGAGATGTCCATGCTTGATGAGTTGTCATTCTTCCTTGGGTTACAAATTTCTCAATCAGACAGGTATTTTTATCTCTCAAACCAAATATATCAAAGAGATGCTAAAGAAGTTCAAGATGAAAGATTGCAAACCCATGAGTATGCCTATGGTCACAAGATGCAAATTGAGTAAGGATGATGAATCCCCTAAAGTCAATCAAATTCTTTATAGATCAATGATTGTTAGTTTATTATATGTTACAGCTTTAAAACCAAATATTATGCAAGTAGTAGGTATGGTGGCACGATTTCAAGCAACTCCAAAAGAAACCCATGTGCAGGCAATGAAAAGAATATTTAGATATCTAAAAGGCACTTTGGATTTTGTCTTGTGGCATCCAAGAAGTGAAGATTTCACCTTAGCCACATCCACTGATACAGATTGGGCTAGTAGTATTGATGACAAAAATAGTACAAGTGGAGGAGCATTCTTTCTTGGTAACAGTCTTGTATCCTAGTTGAGTAAGAAACAAGTTGTAGTCTCTCTATCCACCACAGAAGCTAAAAATATAACAACCGCATCTTGTTGTACTCAAGTTCTTTAGATGAGGCAAAGATTAAGAGACATCAAGATAGAGTACAATCATCCAATATCTATATTATGTGATGTGCAATCAATATTTCAAAAAATCCTATAATGCACTCCAGAACAAAGCATATCCCAATAAAATATCATTTATTAAAGGAGCAAGTAGCAGGTCAGCAAGTTAAGATTGAGTATATTACTACACAAGAACAAATTGCAGACATCTTCACAAAGCCTCTTCCAAAAGAGACTTTTGAGTACCTTCAACAAAAGTTGGGGGTGATATCCTCTTCATCTAGCCATTAAGGAGATATATTATACAGGGGGAGCTCATCACTACATTATCTTACTACCCTGAGGATTCCTTTGCCATTGATGTCAAAAGGGGAGAAGTAGAGAAAGGAGGAGCATTAGAGACAAGGTGAGCATTATGATTATATTCATAAATTATTTCTAGGAGGGATTGCCATCAATGTAAAAAGGGGAGATTGTTAGAACTATTGTCATTGATGTCAAGGCATCGATCCAAGGAGATGAAGTGCTAAAGCAAATCATGGCCGATTACATTGGCCGATCATCGACAAAAAAAAAAATAGATTGGTGTTCAAATTAAGAGTTTGATTTGCATTTAAATAAATAAGTTTATATCTATAGGCCCACCCATGGTTCATAATGTTGATCGACCCTTGGCTTTTGGTGCCCCCATTTAATGTTTTAAAAATTGCAATTTGAATTAATTCATTTTTGGATGAGACCAAGCCATCACGCGCCCCCTCCTCAACCCCCCTCCCCCCTCCCATAGGGGTGCCCCATTTTGGGGATTTAATACTCAAAATAAATATATTATTTTTGCATGGGTCGACCCATGTCTAGCACCCAAGTGTTGAGGTTAAGAGTTGTATATAAAATTAAAAGTTGCCATATTTGTGAAGTGGCATAACTTTCCAATCAGTCGCCCCCTTTGGAGAAACTATAAGAAGTGTTTGTGGAGAGTTTTTGAAGGCAAGCAATTCACGATTATCCTTTCATACATGAAAGGATCTAAAGCAATTAAAATCAGATTTTAATAGCAGATCTAAAAGGAGATTTTGTTGCAGATTTTGTGCAATGTTTAAGGAGATTCATGAGCAGATCTATTGCAGATCTGAAGCAGACCTTTTGAGATTCTGAAGCAGATCTGAGAATGGATATAACGCAGATTTGAGATCAGCTATAAGGCAAATCTTGAAGGAGATCTAATTCACGAAATCTAAGACTTTGTTGTTAGAGGTTGGTGCCTCTCTATTGAAGAGATTGGTGTCTCTTGCTAGCTTGGTGCTTAGTTGTGGGGATTGGTGTGTCCAATGGGTTGGTGCCTACAAAGATAAAGCAGGGATTGGTGACTCCAATAGGTTGGCACCTAAAATTTTGTAAGAAAAAAATTATATATGCAATATTTTGCCATGGTTTTTTCTCAAAAGGGTTTCCAAGTAAATTTTGTGTTCTTCTTGTGTTTGGGAGTCAATGCAAAGGCAAGAAGATGTAGCGGGGTGGTCATTTTGATCTACAACAAAAGTCAAATTGTCTACACCTCTTTGAAGAAAGTTAATTGAGGGTCTTCCTCTTCTTCATTTATGGGGGAATTCATCTTTTCAAAATCATTGAGTTGATGCCATTGTATACCTTTCCCAAACATGGCTTATCCATATCAACAAGGCAAATCATATTCATAATGGACTCAAAACTTAAAATATATTCCACCCAATCCCACAAGTGTCATCTAGGATCATTTGTTTTTCTTTTGTTTCCCTCTCATTGTTGGATTGCCTCCATATAGACCGAAGTTTGCTATCAACCATACTAGAGATTGTCTTCATAAGTCAACTCAAGACTATTGTGTTGGAAGCAATGGAACTCAACAACCTATTTGAAAAATTTTTTAAAAAAAATTACTGAATTGAAAGAGAAATTTAAAATTTGTATTATTTCAATTACTGTAAACCACTCCAATTGCAAAAATAATCTAAAAATGGCCTATCAAATGTGGTGATTTGTAATGAATATTTTAATCTCTTTGACCTCAACATCGCCTTGTTTGATCCAATCTATTTTCTTACCCAAGATGTAATGTGAAGTTGTGCATGTGGACAACACAAGGTGTCCAAAATTTATGTGAAAATTGTCTCAACCAACACACCAACTACTCTAAAATTCTTTGTGTTGTCCATTATGAATTGGACAAAATTTTGAGAATCTACTTCATTAATGCATTGTATAAAAATGTTAGCAATAAATTGTGCATCTTTCACTTGCCCCTCACAATCCACAACTTTCAAAAACATTACCATTTTTGGGCACAATGCAATCACATTGATTTATGGCTAATTTCTACCATCCTTTCATCCACCAAAGTGATGGACATCCGTATTTGTTTCCACAAATGTCTTATGGAAGCCAATGAAGTTTCTATATTTTTTACCGCCTTTGACAATACATCTTTTCATAACCTTGGCCTGTGTAGCCTTTTATAGCATCAATTACTTGGAGCACATTGGTGAGATAATGCTATTACTACCCAAGTCTGCAATACTATCATACCTGCTCACCTCCTCATCAATTAAAACTAAAAGAAAATGCTTCCAGCTCACACGTCAAAGAAGAACATAGCTAATTATACTTTTGGTCTTCATAAAGAAATTTCTCATGCATACCAAACTGTAATGTTTCAGATATAAGCATCTCATCAACTGGAGCTGCATTATATTGATATTCATGTTAATGTAAGCATTGTAGCCCAATGCCATCTTCATATGCATACTGGTCCCTAGAAAAGGATTCAAATGTTGCCATTCATCCTCAAGAAAAGACACTCGACCTTCATCAAAGTAGAAGGTTCCACTTCACTTGCATACACATCCAACTTGAGGACAACTGCGGCCAGCAAGCAACATCACTACAAGCGCTGATAAAATATTTTTTATTTTAACCATATGCAAGATTGAAACACTTACCATATCAGCACAGACATATGAAATATGAGACACCTCAAATGAAGAATTAAGCTCTTCAATTTGTCTCCCTATTTCAAGTTCTTCATTGCAACTAGTTGAGACAAAAAAATACTGCTATCATCAGACTTGTCACTATTATCTTCTTCTTCCTACCTCGCAAGATTAAATTCAAATCCCACTAAAAGCACATTCTTTGACAACACATTCCTCTTTTGAAATAGTTTGAGTCCATAACATAGCAATCACTCCCATATTGCAAAGTACCCATACCTAACTCTAGAGACCATGGAAAACTGAAAGTATCACCTTCACAAGTGTTAACAACATCAAAAATATCTGATTTTGAAATTTGACCCAAGCCATAATTCACCTCATCACCAAAGGGAAAGACATGGATGTAAACCAGACAAAAACTGATGTCCTGTTCCTCAAACTAAACATTGACGTGCACACCCATCAGCATTGCCATTATTGAATATAAGTTCATCAAACTGAAAGTTTGTGCATACACTTTCCACTTCATTCACATTTGTACTCAACTCCCGAGTGAAGCATTATACTCACACATTGCACTATTGTTATCAATCACCAAACATGAGACATCATCAAATTGAAAGGTCTCATATTCTACTCTGTCCGCGTCTTGTAATAAAGAATCCTGGAGCATGCACACAAGTATCACTACAACCAATGCCCTCACAACCCTCTAGATCAGCAGTCATTCAGATCACAACTGGAAATATCAGTGTCAAAAGTAAAGAATCAAAGCATCTCATGTGAAGAACTTTGTTCTTCATATTGCCCCCTTTGCTTTTCTTTGTCAAAGCAGCTTACTGAGCAATTGTTAATCCTGCAACAAGGCTAACTGTGAGAAAAAACCAATAGCATATTCAAAGTTGGAACCATCATCCATGGCTACCAACTCTCGCTGAAACTGCACATTGAATGACTCATCAGTAACATCATTTGGGGTAAGAGATTTGGCATTTGTGCATAAGAGATTTGAAATTTGTGCTGCATATTTTTTAGTTGTTCAATCAGCCCAGCCCAATGATAAACTCGATGGAGGCTTGTAGGCTTCAATTCCTTCAACAAGATACACATCTCAAGGTCTTAACACCCCACAACATTACATGCCTCAAATGTTCAAGGTCTATAGTGGCTTGAGCAAATCTTCTATTAAAAGCTAGGATGTTACACCCCGATTCTATAGCTACTATCAACATTACATGCCTCAAACGTTCAAGGTCTATAGTGGCTTGAGCAAATCTTCTATTAAAAGCCAAGATGTTACACCCCGATTCTATAGCTACTATTGCATAGGACAATTGATTGTAATGACTGAATCAAAGTGATGAATAAAACATGTTGTTTCTTGTCATCAAAATGAATGTGTCACCATTTAATGATTGTCTCATTTGATTGTTACTTCTATTCATGTAATCCTAGATGAATGTTGTATGCAAGTTGTTGAATAATGTTTATTCTAACTTTGAGATGTTTCGTGTATACTGCTTTGTTGTGAACATATGACTTCCATTGTCGTGTCATCGAATGCAAGTGTGCGAAACATTCCTCCAAGCAGACGAGAAATATCACTCGGGAGAGGAGCTTGGTCGGGTAAACAGTAACAAGAGCCACTTGAGCATATACACACACGTCATTATAGGTTTGAAGGAACCAAGTCAGTTAAGTTGGTCTTCATAAGTCATCCATAGGCTTTAGGAGTCTTGTTTACTTCTTTGTGCCTTGTGAGTGATGTTTATATGTTTGTCTGACTTACTATACTATGATCATTGTGAGGATAACGTGAATGGACATAAGTGAATAGGTTGAGTGTGGGTATGTATACACATGTATATAGTATGTACACTGAAGTATATACGAGTATATACATGCATATATATACACACTACCTATTATCTGTGGGTATTAATAAAATTGTGATATTATTGCCTGGTAATTTACATGTATATGTATGTACATATGTATATATCAATTTGTGTATGAATATTAAACAATATATACATAGATACGTAAATATATACGTAAATATATATTTATATATATTATATAATGGGTAAATATATGTATATATATTATAGTAAGATAATATATACATATATATAGATATATATATACACATTATGAGAGTAATGAGGAAAATATATATATATATATATGAATATATTAATAAATACATAATATATATATAATATATAAAATATATAAATATATAGTTTAAAATATTTTAAAACTCTAAAGTGAAAAATTAAAAGATTAAATTTTTACTTGGAGTAAATATTTAGAATGGAACTATTGAGAAATAATAAATCTCTTGAATTAAACTATAGAGAAATAATAAATCTCATCACCAAATAAAAGTGAATCGAGCTATTTCATTTATATGAATTCAAAACATATAGTTTCAATGAGAAAACGAAATATTTTAAAAGTGAATGGTAAAACTTTGAAAAAGTAAAAATATTGCTCTTAAACCTTGAAAGAGCTTTCCCATGAAAAAAATGGCGCTTGAGGAAGAAAACGCAGGTCGCCTACAAGAAGATTTCAACCATTGTTGGGAATGAGGGCGACACGGCCAATAAATGGTGAGGTGTATAGAGTATTTCCTTGACTAAATCATTGAATGATGAATCATTTTTCATATGGGTGCCATTATTGGTAAGTTCCTGTAGGTGGCAATTTTGTTTGCTAAGTTGAATTTTTCTTGTTTTGCTAGCTCAAAATGAAGTCGAATCACTTCTATATTTGATGAGTAAGGGGTTAGAAACCTGCCATGTTTCTCTTTGAACCTTTCTGGGCATTGTGTTGTCATTTCTCATGCCTGCAATAGTCGAAAACATTGCATTTCAGGCCCTATAAATAGACGCCTTACCATTCTGCATTTCACCTCTTGTTGAATCCAAGTTTAATATTTCTCTGAGCTTTCCTTCCCATTTCATATTTTGTATGCAAACTCTGTTTTCTGAGCAAAAAGATAAAGGATATTATCAGAAAATTACCACATTCAGAGTTTAGTTCCATTACAACTAAGTGAGAAATCATTTGTGAGTTCATTATTGAGTGAGAAATTATTTGACTTCATTATTGAGTGAGAATTCATAGAGTTCATTTAGAGTGAGAAGCCATCATTTGGGAAATCGATTTTAGTGAGAAGTCACTATTTTTCTAGAAGTACGATTTGGGAAGGAAATGCTTTTAAACAGGCATGGAACTTCAACATTTTACATCTTTTAATTTGATTGTTGGTTTCTATTTTCTTGTGCTTGTTTGGTTTCTATAGTTATAAGGAGATAGAACTATTAAGGAAAATATTTACAAGTTATGCATTAAAAGGCAGTTTGTGTAAAGGGAATCTATGAAAAAAGGAATTCGTAAAAAGAGGATTTATGTGAAAAGAAATTAAGGGAATGGTTTATTTGCTTTGCAGGGAAAATAATATGAAAGAGAGAGATAATGGAAGGGTTTTAAATGCTTTTAGAATGAATATTGCATGATTTGTATGGTCTCCATATAAGGAGAATACGATGATATAGTTATTATCTATTAGGATCAAAATGAAGGCAAATTCAAGTAAGGTCTTAAGCTTAAGTTATTAGGTTAACTGAGACAAGCTAAGCACTCCTAGGATGAAGATTAACTAATTAGGAGTTATGTTACAAGACACTTGTAGACTGTTTCGTTTTTAAGTAGATAGTTTGTTGTGGGTAGTTTGGGGTGATTGAATACCCATTGAAGGACATAGCCTACACATAGTGTAAAATAGCCATAAGTCAAATCGGCCCTGAGTAGTGTTTATGATAGATGACCTTCATTCGAAGTACTGAATGAGAATACTTTGGCCAAAGTAGTGAAATGTACGACATCCACTTAGGTGTGAGATAGTTGAGACTACACTGTCAGTTCATTGTGATCCTTGTACTAGTTCGAGATTGTGAAATAGCAATGTTCTAGTTGTGTAGGACACAGCACTATGCTCAGTTGGTAATCGTTAAAAGATACCCTACCAATCTCTTCGACGAAGGGAGGGCCATCTATCGAATGATAGGTGTTTGGGGGACCGCATTATAAGTTCATGGTTGGCGAAAAAGCGCCCGAGTGATGTTTCTCCTCCACAGCAAGCGGCCGATGCACCAAGATTTGAAAGGAAAGGAACCTGGACCGTCTTACTACTATTTGTTCAAAAGCTCTCGAGCTATGTATGTAATTGTATTACTTTTGTACTCTGTTTTATATTTGCAATGAAAATGGAATTCATGTGGAATTATATTGTAACTTGTATGCATTTATCAATGAAGAAAGGAAAGATTTTATTGTAATGCCTTTGTTACTTGTTACTTTTATATGTTTGGAGTAAAATTAAAAAAAAAAAAATTACGCAAGGGATAGGTTGTTTCATGTGGCATTAGAGCTACCAGGTTCTGCACTGAAACCTATGAGCTCATTACGCAACAATGAGTAAACCTTATCAGAAGATAAAGATTGAAAAGTTCTTGTGCCAGAACAGCAAGAGAAAAGAACTTAGTGAAGTGAAAAGAAAGATGTGATTCTTAGTAACTTTTGTAAATTGGGACTAGTTAAAAGTTATTCCTGGAGTATGAACTCCTAAACCAACAACTTATGATATTACCTAGGATTACGGAAGACTAAGCAAACAGGTTATGTAGGAAGGTTAGGAAGAATAAACCAGTTTGTACCTTATCCTACAATATAGTTATATGACTCTAAGGAAAAAGAAGGAATGAGAAAATCCCTTATCTATAGCAACTTACAATTGAAAAGAGTCAAGAATTCTTGGATTTTGTTAAAACACTACGAATCTATGAGTATGCTATATCAACATTAATTAGATCAAAGTAGGAAGTCAACAAAAGAAATATCCACAAGGATGGATAACTTTTTGACATGAACCTAAGGATAGGGTCTTACCAGAAAAGAGTTAGTACGGTGAAATTAACAAAGAAGTGTATGCCTAAATCTAGTAAAGAATACTTGTTTGTATGTGAATGTTACTTATATGTCTTTCATAAGAAAATTCATAGCGTAATTAGGCTAACTTGTATTAAACATTTAGGTTTAAGTCAAACTTATAAATCATGGTGAAAACGTATGAGAGGAAGAGAAATATTCCCGATACAAGTCGTGAAGAGGAACAAAGAACCACCGGTATGGAAGCAATGCTCGACTTGATTTTGGCAAGGTTAACCAGTTTGTAGAATGAAAGAGAGAAAGACAGATTGGAGAAGGAAATAACCATCAACAACACGGAAGGCGAAAGTTCGTCTCATGGACGTGGTGAAAACCACAATCATAAAAAGGAAAAGTCACCAACCAACTCTGCCGAAAGAAACAGAATGATAGTGTCCACAGAGCTATCTCGTGACATGAAGAAGATAATACCGCAAAAGTCTGATGGCAGTGCAAGAGGCGATGAAGCCGAAGTCTGGCTAGTCCAGATGGAAAAATATTTTGAAATAAGGAACTACGATAAGGTAACTAAGGCAGCATGGGGAGCATACCAATTAGCAGGTGAGGCCTCAAATTGGTGGATAAACAAAAAGCTTGAACTAGACATAAGTTCCTAGAAGCTGACTTGGGGAGAGTTCGTTGAAATCTTCCGCAAACGTTGGTTGCCACAGCTCTATTATGACCAAAAACTCTCTGACTTTCAAGAATTGAGGCAAGGGACCATGCTAGTCAACGAGTACTGGGAGAAGTTTACTCCACTTCTTCGATATGTCCCCATCTATCATAAAGATGAACGATTCCAGATCAGGAAATTCATGTTGGGACTCAACAGAAATATTGGAGGTGAAGTCGATATGCATGGTCCGACCACAATGGACCTTGTGTATGAAAAAGCCATTAAGCAGGAACAGAAGCTTAAGGCAGATTCTACCCAATGTGAAGGAGAAGAAAAGGATATTGAAGTCCCCGATAAGATTGCCCCCAAGAAGGAAGAATTTGCACATGATGTTGCAAAGAAAAAGGGGAAAAGATCTCGCTTCAATGAAAAGGAATTCAGGAGAGATTGGAAAAGAGACAACTCAATGTATGATGACACTAGTAGAGCTAGTGAAAGTGTTAATAAGACTGGGGAAACCATGGAGAAAAGAGGACCAAGAGCAGGATGCTTTATATGTAAAGGTAATCATTATGTGAATGAATGCCCTAACAAAACTTCTGGTACCCAACAACATGGCAACTCAATGCCAACTCAAAAGGCCATGTTTCAACAAAGGAAACACGCTGCCATGAATGATGGACAAGCTGATGTCCAAATTGCATCGGCCAAACATTCTTGAAACTTTCAAGAGTGAAAAATAAATGTAGAGTTAGAATTTTATGTTTGAATAATACCTTAGTTCATCGGGGATGATGAATCATAAGGGGGGGAGTATGTTACACCCCGATTGTATAGCTACTATTGCATAGGGCAATTGATTGTAATGACTGAATCACATGTTGTTTCTTGTTATCAAAATGAATGTGTCACCATTTAATGATTGTCTCATTTGATTGTTACTTCTATTCATGTAATTCTAGATGTATGTTGCATGCAAGTTGTTGAATAATGTTTATTCTAACTTTTGAGATGTTTCGTGTATACTGCTTTGTTGTGAACATATGACTTCCATTGTCATGTCATCAAATGCAGGTGTGTGAAACATTCCTCCAAGCAAAGGAGAAATATCACTCAGGAGAGGAGCTTGGTTGGGTAAACAGTAACAAGAACCACTTGAGCATATACACACACGTCATTATAGGTTTGAAGGAACCAAGTCAGTTAAGTTGGTCTTCATAAGTCATCCATAGGCTTTAGGAGTCTTGTTTACTTCTTTGTGTCTTGTGAGTGATGTTTATATGTTTGTCTAACTTACTGTACTATGATCATTGTGAGGATAACATGAATGGACATAAGTGAACAGGTTGAGTGGGGGTATGTATACACATGTATATAGTATGTACACTAAAGTATATACGAGTATATACATGCATATATATACACACGCTACCTATTATCTGTGGATATAAATAATATTATGATATTATTGCCTGGCAATTTACATGTATATGTATGTATATATGTATATATCAATCTGTGTATGAATATTAAACGATATATACATAGATACGTAAACATATATGTAAATATATATTTATATATATTATATAACGGGTAAATATATGTATATATATTATAGTAAGATAATATATACATATATATAGATATATATACACATTACGAGAGTAATGAGGAATATATATATATATGAATATATTAATAAATACATAATATATATATAATATATAATATATATAAATATATAGTTTAAAATATTTTAAAACTCTAAAGTGAAAAATTAAAAGATTAAATTTTTACTTGGAGTAAATATTTAGAATGGAACTATTGAGAAATAATAAATCTCTTGAATTAAACTATAGAGAAATAATAAATCTCATCACCAAATAAAAGTGAATCGAGCTATTTCACTTATATGAATTCAAAACATATAGTTTCAATGAGAAAACAAAATATTTTAAAAGTGAATGGTAAAACTTTGAAAAAGGAAAAATATTGCTCTTAAACCTTGAAAGAGCTTTCCGTGAAAAAATGGCTTGAGGAAAGAAAATAGAATTGCTTTGCAGAAAGATTTACAATATTATTTGGGAATGAGGCGTATGACGGTAAATGGTGGGAATTATTATGGAGTATTTATATTGTCATGAATGATGAATCATTTTTCCTTATAGAAGCCATTGATGGTAAGTTCTGTGGTATGGTGACTGCTAAAGTTGAATTTTTGTAATGTCCCTTCTCAAACACGACATTTCAGGTGACATTTATGGCTTTTCGTTGAACCCGAAGGCTAGTCCCGGAAGTTAAAATTAGGGTTTTCTGGTTTTGAGGAGGTCATTGCTTTCGAGAGATGAATTGGATTCAAGTTCTTCACGGGTTTTGACTTCCTTGATGGTAGAGTTCATCTCGGCATTCAGAGCACTTTTTGGAATTTACTATTTTTAGTAAATTCTATTTTTGGCAGCTTCCAGATGAGTTCAGCTCGGGTGACTTCCTGCTTCAGTTTGGTCAGATGTTGGCTCAGTTTTGGCTTCAGGGCACCTTCGGAGGGATAAGTTAAGTCATTTAATTAAAAAGTCACGTTTAAATATTATATTTTAACGTTGACCATGGACCTAGATTAATGACTTAAAGATGTTTTTAAAAAGGGGTCTTGAGGGTGGCGCCCTCATTAAAAGATTAATTTAATTATTGCCAAAGTCAAACAAGCTTATGTTGGGCGCATTCTTCAAGAAGGGCATTTAATTAAAATATCATTTATTAAACATTGAAGGAGAAAGTACGCCATTTTGAGGAGATTAGGGTTTTGGCTTGAAAGTGACTTTAGGGTTACGAGAAGTCAAATGGAAATTTATAAAAGGAAGGAGTTGAGCATCATTTGATCATCTTTGGACGACTATACTGTTATGCTGCCGGATTGGCTCTGGGACTGCTTCGAGGAATGAAGGCCTCCTAGCTTGGGCATCACTTCGTGTTTGGAAGACAACATCTAGTGGTGAATCATTGTACTGTGAGTTGCATTTAGTGTGTTTGTTCTCAGCTCATTGCATAGTTAGATTCGAAGTTAGCATTTAATTGTTTCAGCTTATTGCATTGTTTCTAGACAGCAGATTGCATGTTTGGTTCATAAATCATAAAATACCAAAAATATCATTGTGGGTGTTAGCTCATTGTCTGTGTTAGCCTTAGGCATCCCTATGCTTCAAATTGCAGATTTTAAGGTTGTGAATTGAATTTTTAAAGCCAAGTCGAGTTTCTCAGCTGGGCCGTACCATTTAGTGACATTGGGATTCGTGCATAATTGATATGTGGGTTTTAGATCTGTTTTCAGTGTTTCATCATAGGCGTGTGATTGGTTAAGAGTTAGTGCATTTGATTTCTAGTCAATCGGAGATCATACGTGGAAGATATGAGCATTTTAGCAATTCCTTAGGCTGCTGGTTTAAACATTTAATGAGCAGATTGTAATAAAAATCAGAAATTTGTATCTTGATATTTGAAGGCATTTGGTTTTGGTATTACTATTCAAAGTAAAGGTGATTCCAAATGATGTAATGCTGATCCATTAAATTCATAAGACATTGGCAGGCAAAGGCTCCTTATTTGTAAAACTGACAGTAGTACTGGCAGTTATTTCTTTATTGCTTAAATCAGGTTGTGTTCTCATTTTCATTCAAAGTTATTGTAATAGTGAGATCTCGGCCCTATGGTCGCTACTATCCCATCTCGGGTTAGCAAGCACATTCTGGGTGTTGAGTAGTTTCATTTCTCAGCATTTATCTTTCAAGCATTGTTTTGTATTCACTCCGTCATATGGTCGCCCCTCACTCCGCATTGGATTGGGTAGCACATACTTGGCGTCGAGTTCCTTTTCCAGCATAAGCAGTTTGTTTTAGATCCTCTGACCAATGCTCGCCATCATCGGCGCCATTCTGGTTAGAGTTGCTTTCCTGCACGTTTTGGTTTCTTCCTCTAACCTTAACGGGTGCACTGCTTTGTAATCTGTTATTTGAAAAAACAAAAAAATTGGCTCGGAATATTTCATTTTTCTTGTTTTGCTAGCTCAAAATGAAGTCAAATCACCCCTATATTTGATGAGTAAGGGGTTAGAAACCCGCCATGTTTCTCTTTGAACCTTTCTAAGCATTGTGTTGTCATTTCTCATGCCTGCAATAGTGGAAAACGTTGCATTTCAGGCCCTATAAATAGACGCCTTACCATTTTGCATTTCACCTCTTGTTGAATCCGAGTTTAATATTTCTCTGAGCTTTCATTCCCATTTCATATTTTGTATGCAAACTCTGTTTTTTGAGTGAAAAGACAAAGGATATTGTCAACATTCTGAGTTTAGTTCCATTACAACTGAGTGAGAAATCATTTGTAATTTTGTGAGTTCATTATTGAGTGAGAAATTATTTGTGAGTTCATTATTGAGTGAGAAATTATTTGTGAGTTCATTATTGAGTGAGAATTCATAGAGAGTTCATTTAGAGTGAGAAGACATCATTTGGGAAGTCGATTTTAGTGAGAAGTCACTATTTTTCTGGAAGCTTGATTGAAAGAAGGACTGGAAGTAAGATTTGGGAAGGAAAAGCTTTTAAATAGGCATGGAACTTCAACATTTTACATCTTTTAATTTGATTGTTGGTTTCTATTTTCTTGTGCTTGTTTGGTTTCTATAGTTATAAGGGGATAGAACTATTAAGGAAAATATTTACAAGTTATGCATAAAAAGGGAGTTTGTGTAAAGGGAATCTATGAAAAAGGGAATTCGTAAAAAGAGGATTTATGTGAAAAGAAAATAAGGGAATGGTTTATTTGCTTTGCATAAAAGGGAAAATAATGTGAAAGAGATAATGGAAGGGTTTTAAATGCTTTTAGAATGAATATTGCATGATTTGTATGGTCTCCATATAAGGAGAATACAATGATATAGTTATTATCTATTAGGATCGAAATGAAGGCAGATTCAAGTAAGGTCTTAAGCTTAAGTTATTAGGTTAACTGAGACAAGTTAAGCACTCCTCGGATAAAGATTTCCTAATTAGGAGTTATGTTACAAGACACTTGTAGAATGTTTCGTTTCTAAGTAGATAGTTTGTTGTGGGTAGTCTGGGGTGACTAAATACCCATTGAAGGACATAGCCTACACATAGTGTAAGATATCCTTAAGTCAAATCAGCCCTGAGTAGTGTTTATAATAGATGACCTTCATTTGAAGTACTGAATGAGAATACTTTGGCCAAAGTAGTGAAATGTACAACATCCACTTAGGTGTGAGATAGTTGAGACTAAACTATCAGTTCATTGTGATCCTTGTACTAATTCAAGATTGTGAAATAGCAAGGTTCTAGTTGTGTAGGACACAACACTATGCTCAGTTGGTAATTGTTAAAAGATACCCTACCAATCTCTTCGACGAAGGGAGGGCCATCTATCGAATGATAGGTGTGTGGGGGACCGCATTATAAGTCAGTGGTTGGTGGAAAAGCGCCCAAGTGGTGTTTCTCCTCCACAGCAAGTGGCCGATGCACCAAGATTTGAAAGGAAAGGAACCTGGACCGTCTTACTACTATTTGTTCAAAAGCTCTCGAGCTATGTATGTAATTGTATTACTTTTGTACTCTGTTTTATATTTGCAATGAAATGGAATTCATGTGGAAATATATTGTAACTTGTATGCATTTATCAATGAAGAAAGGAAAGATTTTATTGTAATGCCTTTGTTACTTATTACTTTTATATTACTCTGTTTTATATTTGCAATGAAAATGGAATTCATGTGGAAATATATTGTAACTTGTATGCATTTATCAATGAAGAAAGGAAAGATTTTATTGTAATGCCTTTGTTACTTATTACTTTTATATGTTTGGAGTAAAATTTTAAAAAAATTAATTTACACAAGGGATAGGTCGTTTCATAGGATTAGCTCATGACTCTTCCTATGAATAGCAGCAATCACATCATGGGCTTTTACATGAACAAGGTGACCTTTTCTTTGAAGAAGGTCTTGCTCAATCACTTCCATACCCAGCCTATTTCTTTCTAACTCTTGGTAAATACATTGAAGGACTTGGCAACTTTCGAGGTGTACAGGTATAACATCATTAGGACAGATAGAATCATCAAGTTTACCATAGTAAGTAGGCTCACAGAATAGGGAATACTAGAATCATCATGATACTTCTGCTCCCATCAAGCATCGATTCTACAGCAACATTGGAATACATACCTAAGCACTTGTACAACTCGATAGTGCATACACAAAGACAACTACAGCCATGGGGACAAGACAGTAAACTTGCGCCATAAACTTTTTGCAGCTGCCATGGAGTGTGCAAGGATAACATGTGGCCAGAAGAAGATTGCAGCAGCAGCTGTCAAGATCATGTCAGCAGAGTTGCCATATCTCCAAAAGGGAAAAACTTGAAGCAACAAAAAAACTCCAAGGGCAAGTATGTGTTTGAGTTTTTCACATCAACAAAATCTTCATGTGTTAGGCACAAGAAAGATCAAAACCAGAGTCTCTAATCCCCAGCAATTGCACCATTTGTTGGCTCTCAAAACTGCAACTCTGTATTCCTAGAGTGTAAACCAATCCTCAAGGCCTGGGAACATGTCATCAAGAGGAAAGGTAGAGAATGGCTGGTCTCTCCTTCACTTTGGGCTCAACTAAACCCAGGAAGGCGTGTCTAGAATTATCCTTT